>APFE031484900.1:0-15992 GCA_000404065.3 Pinus taeda | reverse complement strand
TTAAGGGATTAAGCATCGAGAGCTAAGGGATAATTAGGTGCTTATGAATTATGTAGTTGAATGGCTAATGGCTTAGGGTTTATGGATTAAGGGATTACTATTTAAGTCATTGTTAGGGCATAAGGGTTTATGGATTAAGGGATTAGGGATTAGGGCTTAAGTGTTTAAGGGTCGATGGCTTAGGGGTTAGGGAATTTAGGACTTTTGCGTCAATGCAATATTTGTCGAAATTCTCTCTAAATGTCATGGAATGTATTCCAACACCCCATCACCAACGTCATGCACCGATGTCGCATGTTGAGTAGTTATTGGGGCCAACATTGAAACTTCTTCAAATTGTTCCTATATGTGCTAAAATTTGACATGGCTAGATTAGGCGCATGTGCCCTTGACGACATGCGAGGATTTCAAGGCTCAAGGACGTGTGACATCCTCACATCGTCAACATTTGCATCAATGTTCATCAAGGAGTCTCATTTTCATCATTCCTCATTCCCATTTATGAAATCTTTGTCGAAACTCTCTTGAAATGTCATGGAACATCTTCCAACATCCCCATCACCAATGTCATCCATCGACACTACACGGTGAGTAGTGAATGGGACCAACATTCAAATTTAGTGAGTATGATGATTAAGGGCTATGGGATAGTTATTAAGGTTTATAAGGGATAGGGATAATTTTTATAAGGTCACACAATGGAGTTTATAAGGGGACTACACTAACAATATCAATAAGGGGAATACAATAAATTCTTCCTAATGGCGAAAAGGTATTCTATGAAACTCATGATGAGAATGAAAGGAATGTTGATGACGATTTCGTAGACTCTAACTTTGGATTGAAGACCCACCATATTCCAAAGATAAATATCAAGAAGTTATATGACAAGGATCCAGTAACATGGATACTATAGGTGGAGCAATATTTTGATCTCCATAATGTGTAACACACACAAAAAGTACACATTTCATGTTTATATTTAGAACCCAATCATTTTGTATGGTATTGATGGGTTTCTTCTCGTCAAACACTTGTCACCTGGTAATTTTTTACGGTGGAAATGATATAACATTATGAGGATACAAAGAGAAACACCTTCTTCAGCCAATTGCTAAATATCAAACAAAAGGGTTCAATGGCGAAGCATATTGAGGGCTTTCAAAAATTGAATATAAGGGTAAATGATATTCCAAAGGAGCATAGGATTGATGCCTTCATAGGGACTTTAAATAATACCATCCAACATGAGTTTCAACTTTGGGAACCTAATTCAATGGAGAAGGCGTTCAAGGTGGCAAGAAATTTTGAAAGAAAAATTATGGCAACAAAGAATTCTACCGCCCACAACTATAAAGATGGAATTTTTTCTGCCTCTAGCCTTCCATGACCTACAAGGTTGACACCACAAAAATTGGAGGAAAAAAGAGAAAAATAACTTTATTATAGTTGCGGTAGAAAATACACTAAATGTCATAAGTTTGTTGAGAATAAATTATTTTACATAGATTGTGAAGAGGCAAACGAAAAGGAACAAGAAATGTTAAAAGAAAAGGATATACACTAGGAACTAACCCCAGAGAAAGAAGAAACGAATCTGATCATATCTTGTAATGCATTGGTAGGAATTACTACCCCTCAAACTCTCAATATAGAAGGACATATAAAGAAGAAAAATGTAATAGTGCTGATCGATTTGGGTAGTACCCATAAATTTATTCATTGTAAGATAGCCAAGGAAATGAATATTTTCCTATATCCATCACGAGAGTGTCAAGTGATTGTTGCAAATGGCGGAACTATAAATTTCTCTAGAAATTGCCATCATATAAGTATAACCATGAGGGAATATGTATTGAATAGTCCAATTATTTCCATTCCAATGGGTGGTGTTGATGTTGTACTAGGAGTCCAATCGTTTCAATATTTGGGGATGATAGCTTTTAATTTTGAAAAAAAAATTCTTGAATTTTTTTGGGAAGGAAAGGAAGTTGAATTAAAGGGTAACGCATGGAAACCAAGAAAGATAATAAACTCTAATGGCATGACAAAGCTTCTAAATAAATAACAATGGGGTGTAATCGCACAATTATTCTCACTAGAGGTTCAAACATCAAAACCATCTATTTCTCCATATATCCAAAAAGTCTTGGACAATCATTACAAGGTATTTGAAACTTCCAAAGGCCTCCCACCTATTCGTGATCACAATCATGCTATTCATTTGATTCCAAAAAGTGTTCCTCCAAAGATCAGGCCTTATAAATATCCCTATGCCCAAAAGAGTGAAAGTGAACGTTGATCTATGTGATTTCGCCGAAAATCCTCTAAATAATTCAACCTAATCAAAATTATTTCTCTACTCTAGTAGTATTGGTGCATAAGAAGTATGGATCATGGTGCATGTGTCTAGATTATAGGGAGATCAACAAGCTCAATATTAAAGATAAATTTTCCATTCTTATTATTTATGAATTGTTGGATGAATTACATGGAGAAATTTACTTCACCAAGTTACATTTTCATTCAGGATATCATAAAATTAGAATGAATACTAAAGACATTCTAAAAACAAAATTTATAACTGATGAGGGTCTTTATGAATTTTTTGTCATGCATTTTGGCCTTACCAATTCACCTTCTAGATTTCAAGGTTTGATGAATTCCATTTTCAAACCCACCCTTAGAAAATTTGATTTAGTATTTTTTGGTGATATACTAATCTACAAGAAGTCTTGAAAGGATCATGTTCAACATGTTGATAGGGTGTTAAAACTATTGGAGGAGAAACAATTATATGAAAAAACATCCAAATGTTTATTTGGAGTATAGGAAGTGGAATGTCTAGGTCATATTGTATCTCATGAGGGTGTTTTTGATGGTAATGGAAATCTGTCAACAAAGGGGATCTCCCTAATATGAAGTCCCAACTAGACCTCACAACATTTAGTGTAGGAGTCCCATCTGGTATAAAGGCTCGGTTCCCATATACTTAAAGATATTCCTTGGCTCTAACTGTCAGCATGAGAGAGTGATGTAATGGTATCTTCGAACAACAAGGTAGATGTGCCTGGTGAGTGTGCAACACAATTGTGTCAAGGTTCTCTTACCGTAAAAGGGGGAAAAAAGTGACCCTCTAAGTGAGAGGTAATAGTACCACCCAGGAAGAGACACACGAACTAGGAAGTTATGTCCAACATCCAACGGAATAGTCCACAATTGATGTGGCAGTCGTTAAAACCAAAGTACAAGGAAAGATCCATCCACCATTTAGTGGAATAGTCCAAAAGGGATGTGAATATCATTATAACCAATAAGTGAGAAAGTTTTTTCTAGTATCTTGCTGAGTAGTCCACTAAGATGAGAAAAAATTCATAACCAATACAACACATTCTCAACAAGGTAAGTACTAAAAAACTAAAATAGTTCAACTATCCTAGTACATGTGAAACAAATGTGAATTACAAATGCTGAAAGAATAGTCTTGAAAATGTCTACAAAACATGCATGAAAACATGCTGACTTGAATAGGCTTTTGTATTAAGAAAAATTTCCAAGACACATATGTACATCATACATCACTAGCCCCAGTAGTAGGACATTTGAGCCACTACTCTCTCCTCAAAGAACTGACTAAAAACTCTCTATACTTCATGGGAGGAGCCAAGTTGAAAAGTCCTTTACTCACACAATGAATGGGTATATATAACCAAGGGTGATGCTTGACCCTTGTGACTTTTTGACTACCCCCACGACTCTTCAACTTCCTATGAATTTTCAACTCACATGACTCTTCATATTCATGTATGTCCATTGGACTTCTGCTTTGCTTTAAATTTGACTTATAAGAGACATGGCTCATAGTAGTGATGTGGTATTTGAAAACTCATGACACTACTTGACATAACACTACTAACATAGACTAGCTTACTGAGGTGGCAATGTCAAGCCATTGTTTCTGCTGAGTGACAGATGTATTCTTGGATTCACCTTCTCTTCTCCTCTACATAACTTGATGATGCAAGGTCTTCAATGATCTTTGTTCTTGTGAGGTGGTTACATGCATGTGTTCCCTTTTCTTCTGCTTGATAAGCTTCTTTGTCCATCCAACTATAAGTGAGTCTTCTAGCATGTTCGCTCCTCCTTATCCTTCCTCATTGTCTCACCATGATCTAATAGTGTACATGTTCCTGTAATTCACTCATGATGTAACGACATCAAATCCAAAACTTCCTAATTTAATATGATGCATTTTTATCCATGGATTGAGCCTAAGATAGGTGATAGGCTGGGAAAGAGGGTCGAGTAACTGCACATGATGTAGCTCCAAGTCACAGGGAGGGAGATTGGTCACTGTAACTATGGAAAGCACAACTTAGGCTTGGCTAAGGAACTCCTCAGTATAGTCTTCACTACTGGGGGAAATTGCACAGAGGCCACTAGGAGACTGTATTTCATAGTTGGGATAGTTAGTGGCTACCACAAGATGGGACCCTCAGAGGCAGGTCTACATATTTTTCAGAGTCAAGGATGGACTAGGTAGAAGAGGGGCCTCAGAAAATTTGTCTACACAGTTTTGGAGATCAGTGAGTCCCGGCTGAGGGAGGACACTCGATGACACTTCTGCACAGTTTTGGGAGGTAAGGTAGGTCGAGTTATCTATGCATTATAGGTTTATAGTAGGCAAGCAGGAGGCTTGGTGACTAATCTTGCAAAATGCACGGTTCAGGTTAGGCTTGAGGCACCTTCTGCGCAATTCTAGGGAGGAAGGAATTCTACTCAACACTGGGATTGTGCAGTGCAACTGCCCTAGGGGAAAGTGACCATGCACTCCATAGTTCCAGTCAGTAGAGTAGCATCACTAAGGGATGAGATTGTGCAATGTGCATCTCAGTTGGGGTCCAGTCAAAAGAGAGTTTTCTGGTCATAAGGATTTTCAAGAAAATGGCTAAGTGTGGGAGGCAAGTGAACTCGTGAGGAACTTGACATTGTGATCACACACTTAGCATACTTCAATGATAGGACAGCATATACCACTAGAACAACAAGACAAATCATTACCCTTTGTCAGACTATGTAGAACTAAAAACGACAAGTGTGACACTTGAGATAGACATTAAGATGACTGTGACGACACTTGTGTGGAAGTGTTTAAAACTTTGTGTATGAGTGCGATAGGTGTTTACATGGCCAGGACAACTTGTATACACAACAACCAACCTTTGAGGTCACCAAAAAGGCTCACAAACATGACATAACAACAAAACATTCCAAAAGATGACAATTGATCCAACAAGTGAAAGGGGGCAAGACACTTAGAGGAAACACATGGAATAACCTTTAGTTCTTGCAACCATGCATTTCATGGAAGACATAATCATATGAAAATGATAACGGTCCTTCATGAAGTTTATTTCAAGGATGTTCTTTGTTTTCCATACCTACCCTCCAAAGGGTTATGCATTATATGGACTCTTCATGTAGTCCCAATCTTCTATCATACCACTCGGTTCCTTAGTATCCTTATCTTTCTATGCATCTCCTTTAGAGAATGTCATCCTTCTTCGTGGCCACTAAGAGATAGAATTGGAAGTTTCAGCCAGCAGTGAATTTTGCAGGATGAGACCCTGGGAGTACACATCTATGCAGTTTCAGGATGCAAGGAAAATTGAATAGCTAAGATGCTTGAGGGATAAAACTGTTCAGGTTTTGGAGATAGTAGGTTCTAACTGAGGGAAGGACACTAGAGGAAGTCGTGGTGCAATTTTGGATTCCAAGGGAGGCTGTGCTTTCTGTGCATTACATAGTTCCAAAAGGCAAGGGAAAAACCTTGAGGGTTGCAGATATCAAGTGCACAGTTTAGGAAAGTTGGATGAGGTTAGGTTGCTAGGGGAACTCTGGAATTTGGCTAAGTGTGGGATTGGTGGAACTGATGTAAAGAATGGTATAAATTGACTATGATCGCACACTTGAACACTTAGTGATACAACATAGACCATCCAAAACATGTAAGAACATACTTCTCTTAATGCAACAACCCTTATGGTAGCTTAGAACAAGTGGATATTTGATGATAGACTTTGGGATGATAAAAGCGACACTTGTGCAAGAGTTCATGAAATGAGTGCGAAACATGTCTATGTGATAAGAACAACCCATTTTCACAAATATTTCCCCTTGAAGCAAAAATAGTTCCCTTCGAATGACAAGAGATAATCTCCATGCCCAAATTTGACACATACTATATAAAGATAAAACCGTAAACGAATCTTAAGATCAAAGAGGCGACCTTGAGATTAGTAGCTTACCAATAAGTGACTAAGGAGCGATCGATCACAGGATCCACAGTAGGCTCTGAACTTTAAGTCTAGGCCAAAATTTTGGAGGGTGTTACAGTCGCTAAAAAACTTGTCGACACACTGGTTAAATACCATTTTCTCTGTCTTGGATCATTTTAGTGTTGGGCCATGGTCCATCAAGGAGTATTGATTCATCATATAGATTATTTTGGCTTCACCACTCACACCATGGGCAGACATGGACCCATTTGTAGCTTCCCAGTTGAACACAACATAATATTTAGCCTGATCAGGTAATTTTGAATTGGGAAGGGTAGTTTAGGTCGTGGGCTTAAGATTTTAAGAGTATATTTTTCATTTATGATGTTTCTTCGTTATTAGTAGGCCTGGAAAGTACCCTGGCAGAGTCACGCAGGCACACAAGCATTTCTCCACTACTAGCAAGTGTAGACAGTACCCTGGTGGAGTTTCCTACTTCACCTCTCTACGTAGGAGGCCTTTCTTTTATTTCACCTTTATTTATTTTTTAAAGAGAACTGTGCATTGACACTTATTTATTTTTGGGTGGAAGAGGGATCCCGACTTATTGAGTAGGAGAGGTTGTTCCTTCAGAGGAGCATATAAAGACCTATGATTTAGGTTTTCTCATTTATACTTTCCCCTTCTCCATTTATACTAGTTTGATAAGCTTGAAAACACCAAAGTAGAAAACTGAGTATAGGCATTAGACATAGGTTCATGGTTGGACCAAAGATCTCCTTATGGATGGATCGTATTTTCCATCAGAACTTCATCAAAAAAAATATACAACCAATTACAAGGAAGCCAGACACAGGATTGGGCAAATGTTGAAGTGTCACAAGACTCTTTGAACTTTAGCCACATACACACTGAGAAGCCAAAAAGGTCCAGGCACAACACTTATTCAGGTAATGAAAATCAAAGGAAAACTCAACAAGGAAGGAAACAAAGAAAAAAGAAAGAAGACATAGTACCAGGAAACAAAGAAAAAAGAAAGAAGACATAGTACCAGGAAACAAATCAAAATACAAGAGAACAAAATGAATAAGAAAAAATGGTGTAAAACCAAAATAAGAAAATCAAGGAAAACTATAGGGAATGAGTGCAATATGAGTGCAAGGAAGGGAAAAATAATTTTGCAACTAATCCTACTCCTAACCTAATAGCTAGATTGTCAGGGTCACGTAAAATGAAATTTCTATTGAAACCACTACGATTTCTCCCGACCTAAATCCACAAATATAGGAACAGTCAAAACAGATAAAATGGCATGTGCAACATAAGATATAAAAATTTGAAAAAATTGCACATGAAAAGGAAGGTCTTTCCTATGGGCAGAAATATGGGTCACAACCACTACTTTCACCCAATTCACATGCTTACCTTTTTTATTAATATTGTTTTTCAACAAACCTCGGAATATTCTTGAAAATGAGCCCTCATCTACATTGTGCTTCTTAGCAAGTGTGAGAAAGGATCGAAACTTGATGTCTACAATAGAGCTTTCCGTAAAATTGTTCCAACCATTCAAAGATTGGATCGTAGAATTCATGATGGCCCTCTTGAAAACCTCATGATCTTTGAAAATATGAATTTTCGATTCAATAAGCGAGGTCATGATGTGAATCTTGTAAGGGAAAATCGAATTGATCATTCTCAACAGTCATGCCAAGATAGTGAGAACTTTCCATAACCATCAACTAATGCTGAAGTGCCTCACCTTATTAATGGAAATCTGAAGAGAGAGATGTTAAATAATGAAAATTAGAGAGTGTGAAGAAACTGCCATTGGATGTGTTGATGGGAAAAATGATAAGTTTAATGGCACTCGCCCAAGATAGAGAATTGGTTAGATGAGATGATTCAAACATCATATTCCCAGTTTGCAATGAACAAATAAAACACCATTTGAACAATCTTGTGAATGCTGTGAACAATCAAACCAAGTTCACTGCAAGCCAGATATGACAAACCACCTTCCTACAAATGGTGACCAATTGTACAAGCATCATAGTCATCAAAAGAGTTTTAAAAGGATGTTAGCACCATGAAGGCATGAAACCAATTGAGTCATGGTGTGTTGAAAATAGCAACAAGAAATGCTAAATATATAAGTGCTAAAAATAACATTGCTATAAATAGCATTTCAGGATACATTCCAAATTTAGTTTGTCCTTGAACTAAAATTGAGAATTAAAATTAAAATTTGATCTTAGTAGCTATTTGAAAAATAATTAATTAATTCATCTTGAGTTAATTAGTTGAAGAAAATCAAACATGAAGTCTATGTGAAGACCTGCAACAATTTCCCCTTTGATTGAGGAAGTTATCCCTTGATTAAAGAGATCAGGATGAGTTGTACTTTGATTTGTAATTAGTTAGCTAAGTTAATTGAGTTAAGTCTAGTTAGATTAGTTCCAACAATTTGTGGAGCTGATTGTGAGTTCAATTAGTTAATTCATGCATGCATGTAACTACTGCACTTCAAATAACTGAATATTTTCTCATAAATAACTCATGTATGTTAGTTCAGTCAGAGACCTAGTCGAGATCAGATGATGGGATAGTATACTATCAATTGCAGGAATATTCCATTTAGGATATCTCTTGCATGCAGAAGGAATTCATTCCCTGGAGATTGCATAGTTACTTCTGAGTTTGGTGAGTTTTGTGAGAGGTGAATTCACACATGTGGCAGCCAGAGGACCCAAGAGAAACTGCGCAAGGAAATAGCAGGCTTGGAGGATAGGAGGAAGGTGTATGTTGTGTCTATTCAATCTATGAGCAACATTGAGGGATTGTATTGAGAGTTGGATAGCTTATGAGCTAAAGCTTTGTGTAATCCAGAAATATTTCCACTTGTATGATAATACAGAGATCGGGGATTTTAGCTGAGGCTTGCCCCAGAGTATTCTTCTATGTTCATGTGTGATTTATTTCTCATTCTCTGTTATATGTGTTTTTGATCTTGCTCAAAATCGATTAATCTTCCACAAGTTTGTTTGTAGAAGTAGATCAAGTATTTTGCTTTAGTATATTGCATTATCTGGTGATCTCAGTAGGAATTTATACATGGCATTGGAGCAAAGGTGATCAAAGTGAAGAACAATATACAAAGAAGGGAGAAGTTCGAAGTTTGAAGTTCCCGATTATAGAATTCAAGTTCTTATCATGTCTCAAATTTCACCAATGGTGTTCAACGGTTTGATACTCTAGTATGCCCTTGATGGTAGTTCGAATTATATATCCTATAAGGATTGCATGGAAGTGGTATTAGAGGAAAATGGTTTGAGCGACTTCATTAATCAAGAAGTTCTTGAGCCAGCAGCTACTAATGCCCAACAATTGGCGGAATGGAAGAAATGTGTGGCTAGAGCAAGGAGGATCCTTCTGGATGGAGTTTGAGACCACATTGTCTTGAGTCTCCATGGGAAGGAGACATCGTTTTCAATGTGGGAAACATTGAAGTATCTATATCAGAACAACAACGATCAGAGGAAGTTGGCACTGAAGACAAGCTTTAGAAAATCAAGTGTGAAAAGGGTGACTCAATATCTACATATCTGAACAAGCTCACCACCTGCAGGGATGAGCTTGGAAGTGTAGGGATCATATCAGCCAATGATGACATGGTAAGTCTTGCTCTCCCCAGTCTTCCGAAGAGCTGGCATAGCAAGACTCGGTAAATGGAAGAGAGAAACTACCAGATTGGGAACGACTTTGTTCGGATATGATGCAAGAGGAGATAAGGAGAAGCACTAGAGATGGATCTTCATCAAAGCAAGATGATGAAGAAAATCTAGCCTTAGTGAGTAAGGTGAGGAAAGGGAAAGGGAAGGCGCCCCATTCCAAATCCAATTCTTCCCATGGTGGGAAGAAGATTGACAAATTGAAAGTGAGATGCTTTCATTGTCATGAGGAGGGACATTATGCTACAAATTGTCCACAGAAGAAATCCAAGAAGGGATCTTCGAAGGGATCAGATGGTGAGGCATTGGCCTCATAGTTTGAATTGGATTTCACCCTCATCACATGCATGGTTTCATCGATGGTGGGGTGTGTTTGGTACTTGGAAAGTGGAGCTTCATTCCACATGACTGGCGACAAGAATATATTTAGTACCTTGGAGGAGAAGGACCTCCAGATGCACATCAAGATGGGCGATGATGGAAGGTACCATGTTTCGGGTGAAGGTACGGTTGTGTTTTAGAGGGAGCATGGAGCTCCTCTCACCCTGACTGATGTAAAATATGTGCCTGGTCTAAAGAAGAATCTTGTGTTCGTTGCTATGCTAGAAGACAAATGCTATGATGTAGTCTTTGGTAAAGGAAAGGCATTCCTGAGGCATATTGGCACTAGACAGACCAAGAGGATTAGGATTTAAGTAAAGAATATCTACAAGATAGAGGTAGATGATTGTGCTACATTGAGTTCCAAAGCAGAGTTGGTGCAAAGCCAAGATGTTGGCGAGCTATGTCATAGAAGATTAGGCCACTTGCACCATGGGGCCTTGAAGATCATGCAATAGATTTCTATCGGACTTCCCAAGGGAAAACTGGAGTAAATGGATACATGCAAAGGTTGTACCTTGGGTAAGTATGCAAAATCTTCCTTTTAGGATTGAGACAATAGAGCTGGAGAAATCCTGGAGTGAGTTCATAAATATGTATGTGGACCATTCTCTATAGCCTCCACCACTAAACAAAGATACTATGTTATTTTTATTGATGATTTTTCTTGTTGATGTTGGATCTACTTTATGCAAAAGAAGGATCAAACCTTCTCAAGGTTTTGTGAGTTCAAAGGCTTGGCAAAGAAAGAATATAGAAAGAAAATAAGGACCTTGCAAAGCGATAATGGTGGAGAGTATGTCTCCCAAAAATTTAAGGACTTCTATGTAGGTTTTAACCCTGTACAGAAATTACCTGCATACAAATTCTAAAACACAGAAAAATAAACAATGCAAGAGCATAACACATAAAACACATATACACAGAGAATTTCCCACTGGATCCCAAAACCAGGACTACCAGCTTGATTTTTCATTATTTTCCTTTCAATGTTACAATACATATTTATACATTCCTAAGCATGCAATACCATGGACCGAAAACCATCACGTCCAATACCATGGACCGAAAACCATCGCATCCAATACCATGGACCGAAAACCATCGCGTCCAAAAAACGTGTACAAAAATTGTGCACAAAACCATAGGTGGGTCTGCCCAACCTAACATAAGGTCCAAAACCAAAATTTTTGGGGTGCTGCCCCAAACCCCATAAAGTGGGGTTACGAGTGCTCTTCAAACCCCCTGTTAACTACATGGAAAGAATATAACACAACCCAACATTCTCCCACTTGTTGTTTTCTTTCCATAGGGGGCCACAAGAGAACTTAGTCATTTTCCTAGCCCTAAAACACCCATTGTTTCTCTACACCAGTTGAACTTCTCAGAGCTCACATATTTTTCAATGCATCTGCAGTATTCTTCAAAGTGTCCACCTTTACCAGCAACACGTTTTTGTCTTCTATCATATCCCTCACAAAGTGATACTGAACATCAATGTGCTTTGTCTTTGAATGATATGTAGGGTTCTTTGCCAAGAAAATTGCACTTTGGTTGTCACAGTCTATCCTTATAACTTCTTGTACTAACCGCATACTTGAACACAATCTCTACAACCAAACTACTTCCTTGCTTGCATGAGTGGCTGCCATGTATTCTACCTCTGTAGTTGATAGTGCCACTACAGATTGTTTCTTACTCATCCAACTGACTGCACCTCCAAATAGGTTAAACACATACCCACTTGTAGATCTTCTCTGATCCAGATCTCCAGCCCAGTCTGCATCAACAAAGTCACGGATATCCAACACTCTATCCAATCCTGGTCTTCCTTGGTAGCACAAACCGTAATCAATAATGCCACACAAATACCTGAAAACCCACTTCACTATTGTTTAATGCTCCTTTCCTGGTTTTGACATAAACCTTCTCAATACTCCCAGTACATGTGCAATGTCTGGTCTAGTACAAACCATTGCATACATCAGGCTACCGACTGCACTTGCATATGGAACATGGGACATATCCTCTTCCTCTTCTTGTGTCTTAGGACAATGTTCAGCAGATAACTTTACACCTATAGGAATAGGAACCTTTGCCATTTTACTATCCTGCTTATTAAACCTCTACGATATTGTCTCGACATACTTCCTCTGGTTTAACCAGAGCTTCCTCTTTTCTTGATCTCTTTTAATTTCCATGCCCAAAATATAGTTTGCAGCACCAAGATCTTTCATGTCGAATTTGGAGGACAATTGGGTCTTCAAATCCTGGATAATTTCTTTGTCATTTCCAACCAACAACATACCATCCACATACAAGACCAGATAAATAACACGGTCACCAATTAATTTAAAATACACACAATGATTTGCTTTGCTTCTGGTGAAGCCAAGTCCTCATATAAATGTATCAAATTTATGATACCACATCCTTGGTGACTGTTTTAACCCATACAGAGACTTCCTTAACTTGCATACCAGTTCTTTCTTACCCTTCACTGCAAAGCCTTCAGGTTACTTCATGTAGATCTTCTCTTCCAGATCCATGTGAAGAAATTTTGTCTTCACATCCATCTATTCTACCTCAAAATCAAAAGCAACAATAACATATAAAAGTAATCTAATAGAAGTTACCTTGGCAACTCGAGAAAAAATATCACCAAAATCAATTCCCGGTACCTGGGAATAATCTTTTGCTACCAACCAAGCTTTGTATTTCTCCACCTTTCCTTCTGCATTTGTTTTCTTCTTGAACACCCATTTGCTGCCAATGGGTTTCCTTCCAGCTAACAACTCCACCAAATCCCAAGCCTCATTTTTGTGCAAAGATGCCATTTCATGAACCATGACCTCTTTCCAGAGTTTTCCATCCTCTGAATCCACTGCTTCCTTCACAGTTCTAGGATCATCATCAGTAATAGATAAAGCAAAATTTTAATAGAAAGCAAATGGACTATACCTCTCTAACTGCCTCCTTTCTCGAACTGATCTTCTTACACCTGGAGTTTGTGGCTCTTCATCTTCTGATTCCTCCTTTGCTATAGAGTTTGACTCTTCCTCCTTTAGCTCAAACTCTATCTTCTCAGGTTCCTTTCATTGGACTTCATGTTTAATAACATCTTTCACCTCTCTGAACACCACATCCTGGTAGTACACAACCTTCTGTGTGACTGGGTTCCAAAGCTTATAACCCTTTAAACATCCTTAAACCCAATAAAGAGGCACTTTTTAGATTCATTATCCAACTTGGTTCATTTCTCCTTTGGAACATGTACATATGCATCGCATCCAAATACCCTCAGATGTGAAAGATATGGTTTCTTACCAGTCCATACCTTTTGTGGAGTCTTATCCTCCAACGCTGATGAAGGTGACATGTTGACTAGGTAACATGCAGTATCTACTGCCTCTCCCTACAATTCCTGTCCTAACCCGGCACCACTGAGCATGCTTCTTGCCCTTTCCATCAACGTCTTATTCATTCTTTCTGCAACTCCATTTTGCTGAGGTGTATATGGAGTAGTCTTCTGTCGTGCTATACCACACTTCTTACATAATCCTTCAAATTCCTTGCTGCAAAATTCTCCACCATTATCTGTCCTCAGCACCTTTATCTTCTTCTCTGTCTGATTTTCCACCAGAGCCTTAAATTCTTTAAACCTATCAAAGACTTCAGATTTCTCTTAAGGAAATATATCTATGTATTCCTTGAGAAGTCATCTATAAATGATACATAGTACACAGACTTACCCAGTGATGGAACCTTCACAGGTCCAAACACATCACTGTGCACAAGCTCTAATATCTGTTGCGTCCTCTTACCACCAGAGGGGGAAACTCACCCGATTCTGCTTCCCATATACACAATTTTCACAGAAATCAAAATCCAGAGAGCTATTACTCATACCTTCTACCATACCTTTACCATGAAGTATTTGAAGGCCCTTCTCTCCAATATGTCTAAGCCTTTAATGCCACAGCATGATCTTCTCTTCAAAGACCACTAGATTTTCTGCTCCATTTTCAGGAACCATAGAACTATTGCACCCATCAACAACAGTGCTACCTTGCAGCTTTACAGAGTTCCAATCCGAACCCCCGCATCAATACCAGTGCTCCTCGAACCATCTTGCAGGTATCCTTCTCGAACACTGTCTTTACACCTGCATCATCCAACTTGCTTACAGAAATCAGGTTTCTGGCCAACGCAGGAATATGCAGAACACCCGAAAGGGTTCTAACCCTTCCACCTTGCAACTTCAACTTTACTTTTCCGCGACCAATGATTCTAGCCTTCCTATCATCTCCTAAGAAGACATCACCACCATCATATTTCTCATACTCAGAACCACTCTCTATGGGGAGTGAAGTGAAAGGATGCACCTGAGTCAATCAACCATGCCTCATGATCTACATGTGTACTTGAAGAAGCCAGTACACATCCCCACCTTCATTTGAGGTGGTTTTCGCCTCTGCAGAAGGAGCATCATCAGATCCTTTTCCTTTATTAGGAGCTTTAGATTTACACTACCTTTTGAAGTGCCCTTCCTTTCCGCATTTCCAGCACACCACCTTTGTAGGTTTTCCTGGAGATTTAGATCTCCCTCTAGATTTAGATCTCCCACTCGATGACTTATTTTTGTTTCTGTTCTGGGACCGTCCTCGTACAGACAAGGCATCACCATTCTGGTTGTCCATATTTTTCCGTCTCATCTCCTCCGTCAGCAGGGCTGAGACTATTTCATCAAACTGCAAAGCAGTTGCATTGCTACCTATTGCAATAACCAGACTATCCCACGAATCTGGTAGAGAACACAACAAACTGATGCACTTATCTTCATCTGAAATTTTAATATCAACAAATGATAATTGACTTACCACAGTATTAAACGCATTCAGATGCTCTGTCACCGAGTCTCCATCTTTCATCCTCAGGTTATACAGCTTTTTCCGCAGGAATAGTTATTCACCAGAGACTTAGATTGGTACAAAGTCCCTAACTTGTCCCATAGAGCCTTCACCGTAGCTTCCCCTAATACATTCAGCAATACTGAATCTGAGACACACAATTATTGTGCTCTTTGCCTTCTGATCTAGCTTCATCCATTCTTAATCGGTTACTCTCGTTGGTTTAGTACCCGAATCTACCGCGATCCACTGATCTTTATCCACCAACAGATCCTCCATCTTGAGTTTCCACAACTCAAAACTCTGACTGTTGAACTTCTCAATCTCTATCTTTCCACTGCTCGCCATCTTCTTTCACCACCAGAATCGATCTCGCAGATCTCCCACAGAACAGGGTCTACCACAGGCTCGACCGAAACCCCTCAGCAACAAAGGCGTCCCCTTGAAGCCAAAACAGCTCTGATACCAAATTTAGGTTTTAACCCCGTACAGAAATTACCTGCATACGAATTCTAAATCACAAGAAAAATAAAAAATGCGATAGCATAACACATAAAACACATATACACAGATATTTCCCACTGGATCCCAAAACCTGGACTACCAGCTTGATTTTTCATTATGTTCCTTTCAATGTTACAATACATATTTATACATGCCGAAGCATCCAATACCATGGACCGAAAACCATC
>APFE031484889.1:0-11113 GCA_000404065.3 Pinus taeda | reverse complement strand
TTGTTTTAGTCCATAAAATGCTCGCTTGAGTCAACACACATGTGACTCTTTGTTGAAGGTCTCAAATACTTATGGCTGCTCAATAAACACCTCTTCCTCAATCATACCATTGAGGAATGTTGTCTTCACATCCATCTAATGTATCTTCCATCCCATCTACTTTGACAGTGCTAAAATAGATATGATTGAAGAGTACCTTGCTACTAGAGAAAAGGTCTCATCGTAATCAATTCCCTCCACCTAAGAGAACCCTCTGGCCATAAATATGACCTTATTTTTCTCCAAACTCTCATCTACTACTTGCTTTACCTTGTAAATCCAACTAGAACTCACCACTGACTTGCCTACTTATTCTTGGGACCACTTCCCAAGAATTGTTTCTCATAATGCAGTCGTACTCCTCAAACATGGCATCAACCCATTCTAGTTGTTGCACTGCTTTCTCGAATGAGGATGGCTCAACTTCTACACTCTCACTCATTAGAGCCATGTAGAAAGTGTATTTTCCTTTTCCTATGATGTGATGTGGGTGATCCCGCATTCTCTCCAACATCATGCATTAATTTTTCAGCCTCTTTGGTGCACTTCCTTCCATCTATGGAAGTCTCTGCATGAGTGGGTGCTTCCACTCTCTTCTCCTCTACATGTGGCTTCTCCACATCATCCTAAGGTCCATCCTTTGGAGATAAATTCTCCTCATCTGCATGTAACTGGATCTCCCTCTCAAGGGAACATATCATGGCCTTAGCTTCATCGAACTTCACATCTCTATGAACCACTATCATCCTGTTGGATGGAAGGTACACCCGATATTTTTTACGTGTATGAGTGTAGCCCACAAATATACCCAAATCAGTTGTTGGCTCAAGCTTTTTCTATGCATCCTTGGTAACATGACATTAGAATGGTGAACCAAATATCTTGAAGTGTACCACATCTGGTTTCTTACCTGAAAAATCTTCTTCTGGTGTAATCATCATAAGAATTTGATGAGGGATTTTTTTTATACAAATAAAGAGTTGTATTGCATGCTTCAACCACAAGTGAAATGGTAGGAGCTAGTCATGTAACATTTCCCGTGGAACTCCCACAATACTTATGTTCTTCCTCTCATCCACTACATTCTACTATGGGTTATGAGATGCTATAATTCCCATTGAATTCCTTCTTACGCACATGAGTTCTTGAATTCATTTGATGCATATTCTCCACCATTATTGCTTATGAGAGTTTTAACTTTCTTGCTAGTATATTTATTTACAAGTGCTTTAAATTCACAAAATTTAATGAATGTTTGATCTTTCTTTTGCATGAAAAAAATCAATCACTTATGAGAAAAATCATCAAAAAATATTACATAATACATTTTCTTGGTCATAGATGCTATCGAAAATAGTTGACACACATCTAAGTGAACTCTATCAAATATCGCTTGCACTCAACTATCTTTATCATGAAAGGAATCTTTTTTGTACTTCCTCAATGTACACCCTTTGCATGTGTCTCTCTGCTCTAGTGTACCCTTGGGAAGTCATGTATAAATTTTCCGCATGATCTTCAAAACTCCGTGGTGAAAGTGACCTAATATTTTATGCCACAACTCACTGATGTCTCGAATCTGCTCCTGCTCTGCTTTTGTGCTCAAAGTAGCATAGTCTTCTACATCCAATTTGTAGAGTTTATTCACTTGAACCTCAATCTTCTTAACCTGTCCTGATGCTATGTGATGAAGGAAAGCATTTCCCTTAATTAATATCACATCTTAGCCACGGTCCTCCAACATGGAAACTGAAACCAAATTCTTCTTCAAACATAGAACATACATGACATCTTTTAATGTGAGAGGAGAAACAAATTCCCTTTGGAAGGTAACAATATTAATGCCGGTCGCGCTATACCTCCCATCATCTCCCATCTTGATGTGCATATGGAGGTCCTTCTCTTCCAAGTCATTGAAGAACTCTTTGTTTCCAATCATATAGAATGAGGCTCCACTATCCAGGTACCACACACTATCTATAGTCACCCATCACCAATGTCACCATGCAAGTAATGAGGGTGAAATATAGTTCAAATTGTGAAGTAAGAGATTCACCTACCACTCTTCCTAAGGGCTTCTTACTAGCCTTCTTGTGTGGACACTTTTTGCAATAGTGTTCCACCTCATGATAGTGAAAACATTTAATCTTCGACATGTCCTTCTTCTTTCTGCCCTAAATGGAATCTTATTTGAATGGGATGACTTCCCCTTCCCTTTCTTCACCTTTCTAGCTAAGGCACAATTCTCCTCATCATCATGCTTGAATGAGGAGCCATATTTGGTGTTCCACCAATTCTCTTCTTGTACCAAGTTGGACCACAATCACTCCCACTCTAGTAGCTTCTCCCTCCCATTAACTGGGTCCTAGTAGTTGTGCCATCTCTTAGGAATTCCTATAAGTGCTAGGCTCACTAGATTGTCTTCAACTACTATAACACTGACACTTCCAAGCTCATCCCAACATTGGGTGAACTTGGTCAAGTACTTCTGTATTGTGTTTCCCTTCTCCATCTTGATCTATTTGAGCTTGTCCTTCAGTGCCAACTTCCTATGGTCACTACCATTTTGAAATAGGTTTGTCAAGGCCTTCCATAATGTAAATGGATTTTCCTTACCATGGAAGTTTGAGACAATATTATCTCAAACTCCTTCTTAGTTAACCCTTCTCACCTTTGCCACACATTTACTCCACTTTGCTACATCTTGAGCATGAGATGGCTTAGGAATATCTTTGGCTATGAATTCCTTATGCCCATTGTCTTCCAAAAATTCCTCCATCCTATCCTTCCAAGCCATATAGTTTGAACTAACCTCAAGGGCATATTCAAGTCTCAATCAGTAGAACAACATCGTGCTGGCCTTAAACCATGATACTGCAAATTTCATTTCTCGTGCAAAATACAAACTCATATTCTTCTCTTCTATAGTGATTTCAACTCTAGTACCATTTAGAAATTCCTTGTAGATTCAAATGGAATATTGTAATAAGCTAAAATAACTGACTTGAATCTACTCTACACATCAACGGAAACAATAAACGATCGATGAAATCATGAAGCATAAAAGAGAAAGAATCCAATCACACATAACACGATAATTTTATGGGGAAAGCCATAGCTTAAAACCCATGCTATCTATATATTTCATTAATCACAAAATATGAGATTGTTACAACCCTTTTTCTCAAGCCCGAGAAACCTCTACATTATCTCTATACATCTCACTACTTCCCAGGAAAGCTAAAGCCAATACTTAGCCAATTTTGCTGCCTCTGAAGCTCCTATTTCCTTTTGCAATTTCCTTGGGAATTAGCCCATATTTAATTGTGGAATTCCACAAATATGAATTACACAATCCTCATAGGCCTTCCTCTGATTGCATGCACCACCTATACAATTCATATGATTATACAATTGATAGTACACTGTCCCTGAACTCCAATCTCAACTGGGTATTTCTCTGATCTGACATGCACGAGTTAATTATGAGTGAATCCTCAATTTGCTGGTTTATCACTGCTTGTTACACCCCACTACTACAATTTATGCCCAAACACTAGATCTCCCAGTAATTCCTCCATCAGTTGTAACTAGTTTAACTGAATTTAACTCAGTTAAACTAAATTAAATAATTACAATTCAAAATAAACTTAACCAGAGCTCCTATAAATGTAGGAGACACTCTACATGACTCTAGTTATACCCTCAACTCAAATTAACTAAGACAAATAAGTCAAATTAATTTAATTAACTATTACAAGTTGTCATGAGATGTGGAATTAATTTAATTCCTATTTTAATTCAAGGAAAAAATTAAATTAGGATTTTCTTGTTACATTTTTCAACACATTATACATAGGTAGAACACAGTCTTTAAAGGAAACATACACTTACAACATGGTTTTGTTTAGTTATATTTAATATCCTATGTATCATTCTTCCTTTAGAGATTCTAACTTAGCATGAGTAGATTCAGACCCCAATTATTCCTATTTCTTTAGGGATGTTTTTTATTAAAAAACATTCAATGAACCCTAAGTTTTCAAGGGTATCTAAATTTTTCTAATATTGTAGTCAATATAGTCATCTAGGGAGTTAATCCTTCTCTTTGAGGAAAATGATTATAACGCATGTCACCTCAACTCATCCAACACTATCTCATGCTAGGGTACACCTCTCTACCATTGATTAATACAAAGCCTAACAAGGTTTCATTCTTTTCATGTTTCTATTTCATGTCCTTCTCTTGTGAGAAATCCTTAGCAATGATGACACATATTAATAGTTATTGACTTCTAATGTGCCATCTAACTAGTAGTCCATTAAAAAATTATTATTCTCTCGAATGTGGTTTCACATCATATACAACAACAATTAAAATTCTTATTTCAATAAAAAACACTTCATTTTCACATGGCACTAAAATATCCCAATTAACCCTTATTAGGCCTCAATGCACATTCATAGACTCTTTTCCTTTTATATATTTATCTATATATTGATGGGTTATCTCTTAACATGGATGTTGTAATGTACTTATGTATTTTTTAGCTCTCATTATCTTCATAGATGTAAATATTTACACTTTGAAATCTTTTTATGTTACATAACTAGCGCATAAATATTTTTCAAGTTTCTATCACTGTCTCTTTTAGACTCCTCCATATTTAAAAAAACTCATATTAATACATTAACACACCTTTAGAACACTAAGAGTTAGTTCCAACACTTCTAAACAACATTTCCTAGGGTTTCATTCCTAAATCAAGAGGAAAGTGAGCATGCTTTCAAACTAAAATGGAAGTAACTAATGTAGATAACCAATGTAACCGCTTTAAAGAGGATAAACCATTAACATATAGATTAATCAAACATGCGAGACAACAAAGGTATCATCCCTTACGGAGGATGCATTCATCAAACTAATAATGCCCAAATTACAAAAATAGGGTTGGCATCCAAGGCATGGCCCGCAAGGTTGACACACCAATCATTTCATTTATACCAAACTCAATATCTATCCATTAATTAGATATTATCCATTTCTAGTTCTTGGTCTATTTTGCATTTCAATGTATAAGCATGTAGTTGTGTATTTATAGCCTCTGGGATACATGCAAGAGTTATTTAATGTTTCTGTGATCTTGAAGGACCC
Organism: Pinus taeda; assembly: GCA_000404065.3. NCBI lineage: Eukaryota > Viridiplantae > Streptophyta > Pinopsida > Pinales > Pinaceae > Pinus > Pinus taeda. The sequence goes on along the minus strand of APFE031484889.1, from coordinate 5,919 downwards.
AGTGTAGTTCTATATAAATGTCAAAAACCCATCATAGTAAAGTAATCCATGTTTGTTTTGATGTTATTATACTATTTTTTATCATTTTTTTTTTGTTTAATTTCTATTTAGCTTGGCATGCTATGTTTCTTAGCTATAGTTTGCTATTTTAGAGGTTAAGAGCACATCATAAAATGACTTAAGTCATTGATCTATTAAAATGAAAAAACAAAACATATATTTTATTTCATTTAGAAACCTAATGTATTTTCTTTATTCCTTTGGATATTCTTTTATATAGTATATTCAAATTTATATGATACATTTGGTTATATCATTATATTATTATATCAAATTTAGTTAATATAAATCAACCAAAGCTAATTGTATTTAACATATAATCATGATCAAACAGTTAAGAAGTATAACCAATGAATGTCTACCATATTGAACAAAAGGAAACTATGATGAAGATAAGCTTCAAACTATAATTTTACCATAGATACACTATGGATGCATTATTGACAGTGTTGAAATTTGTAGTATTTAAAATTTTAAAGATTGTTAACCTTTTTCCTTTTAAATAAATGACACATATTTAATTTTTAAATTGATGATAATAAAAATGATAAAGAACATTGAGATGGAATTCGGTATAACAAACATAAAGGTAAGATTTTACTTGGTTTGGAATTTGGTATAACAAACATAAAGGTAAGATTTTACTTGGTTTTCTATAGAATTTCCTCTGTAAGCCCAAAAATATTTAAGATAAGTGTTCCTAAATCACATTATTTCTATGAGTGAAAAGGTTAGAAAGGTTGATATTGTAGCAAATAGCTTGAAATTGAGATTTATTGGGGTGCACACAAGATAATATAATTTTTTTTTCTTCTTCAACCCTCTTACTTTGACAAATATGACATGTTTTTTTGATCTATGACATTTCAAGAAATTTCCAATGCTCCATTTTGTTATGAAGGTAGTGAGAATTTGTTCTTATTTTACCTATGTTTATTTCTTATTTAGTCTCATCAAAACAAAGAGACACTTATGATCTTCTAGATTGGCTTTGATCACCTCGTTATAGTATCTTAATTCTCTTTTATCCTCTAGTTCATTATCACACCATAATTTCTCCTTAAATTTAGGTGTGATAACATCATCATCATCATCATTATTATCATTATTATTATTATTATTATTATTATTATTATTATGGTGACCTGTTCCTTTATTCCCTAGTGATGTAGCAAATAATTTTCATCTTAGGCCAACTCTACTTGTGTTACATGTAGTTTTGGCTCGTGTTTGAAGCAACTCGAGATCCACATTGTTTATTTTGTTCGTGTACATTAGGTACCTAGTCATGTCCATCCTCTCAATGGGGAAAATACTTGCTTCTATAAAGAGGATATGATATGGTGTAGTACCATTGGTTTTCAGCTTATTGAAGTTATAAAATACCTATAGATTTTATCTATCTTTATCTACATTATTATAGAGATATCGCAACCACGAATTTTATAAGCATACTTCATAATAAGAGTGAAGATAATTTTTTCTTATCCCGTAGCTAAAGGTTTGCTAATTTACAACACTTGTTAAGCTCAAAATTATATTTTCACCCTCCATTTATTTGTTTCCCAATACTACTATTCCACTTAAGCTTGTGATGAAGATCAATTATGAAAGTGATTCCTCAATACTCTTTCTGTAACACAACAAATTAGGGTAAATGACCCTTTCATATTCATTATCATAAATTTGATTTTTTGTATGTTAACAACTATATCTTAACATATTTTGTCTTGAATAGAAATATTTACAAGTGTAATCACCACTAGTTAAAATTTCATCTAATAAAAGTTAATAAAGCAAAAATAAGACCATGGGTTAAGGGACACTTATTCCAAGTTGAATGTTGGGCAAAGATATCCTAGTGGGCATCATAGGATTTTTTTATGGCTAAAGTTGGCAAAGTGAAAGGCATTAAAAAGGAAAAAGTGCATTTTTGGCACATTTATTTATGAAAATAAAGGAAAATAGGAGAAAAGGGAGGTGAAAGATCACAGGTTACTATTGGACATTTGATAGTGTATGGGTGGTTGTGTAAGTGTTGGAATTGATGTCAAATAAAGGTTGTCATGAAGGTTGGGTGTATGGGAAGAATCCATGGTTGCTGGAATGCTTTGTAGAAAATCATGATAGTAGCAGGATTACTGAAGAAGCCAGAAAATGATGCTTACAGTGATGGGCCAGATGGAAATCCATGGTGGCTGCAGGCTTCTTGTAGAGAATCATCATAATATCATGCTTACTGAAGAAGCCATAAAATCAGAACCATGGTGATTGATAGTTCAGCGATCCAGGCACAAAGTAAAGAAAAGTCAAGGAGCACAAAGGTTTTCGACCATCTTACAGGTAGAAAATGTACTCAAAGCCTACATCGGACCCCATCCAATTAAAAGTGCTATGGAAGAGATTTCCAATAATATGAAAAAGTGAAAAAATGGATTCTTGGATCAAACGATATGGTTTGCTAAAGTTTAGGAATTTGAAGCCTTATGAAGGAAGGAATATCAAAATATTGACATATTGGATATGTGAATACCTGAACATTGGAGGATTGGTGCAAGTGGAACCTCAAATATTTGGACATCGGCACATCGAAATATTGGGGTATTGTAGCTTTGGGACATCAGAATATCGACATATCAAAGATGTGAAAACTTGAAAATTAGAGGATTAGCACAAGTGGCACCCCAGATATTGGGACACTGGGACATCAAGATATCAGAGGACTGGGACATCGGAATATCAGAACTTCTTAACTAAGGTACTCTAAGAAGTTGTTGTGTCCAATGGTTCCCATAAATACTATGAAGCACCATGGAATGTTGAAGTAGATTAACAGATAATTCCATTTCAAAACCAAGGGTTGAGGTGCCTTCTTCTCTCTCCTCCTGTAGGACACATGGCAACATGACATTGGCTCTTATAAGAAAAATGTCATTTGACGTTAGTATGATGCTACAGTATGATCGAACATGTGGTAGGCAAATTCAAAAATCTTGGGTACCCTAGTGATCCAACTATAGGTGACACGTGTCATAGCTATGGAGACACCACGTGGAGTGATGATGTCATATCGGAGCATATCAAAGGATTATGATATTAGAAATGTTGAACAAATGATTATGAAAAAGTTTGATGGAGGGGGTTTTTGATATTGTGCTGGATCTTGATCATGTAAAACCAAAGAACCAAGAGCATAAACTAGTATTAAGGGAAGATTTGACCCTAGTAGGAAAAAAAAAGCCTTAGTGCCTAAAAGCTAAGCTACAGGTCATAGTTCTTGGTCTCATAGAGGAGAAATTCTCAAGGAGCTTAGTGTCAGAGGAGCAAAAGACGTCGGGACTGAGGAGTAGTAGAACACTACACCAATGTGAAGTTATGATATGGAGTTTCTTTGATAAGGAAGTACAAAGAATTAAAGGATGTATGAGTCAATACTTGCAAAATTGAATGGAGATACAAAAGAGTTGGTAGTTAAAAAGGGCTAAACCTATGGGATACTCTGTAACTAGAAATCAAGGACAACATTTGTAGCATAGATGAATTCAAGAGCGTGAAGGAAGAAATCAAAATATTCGTGTACACAATTAGTTGTTAAAAATGAGAACAAAGTGGTCATCTCTATGAACTGTCATGATCTATGGAACAATAAATAAGCATGGGTCTATCAGAGGAGTGTACAGGTCATTGGGAATTAATTTCTCAGCATGGAGCTCCATATAGTCAGATGATAAAGGAATCGAAGGTCTATATCTATTTCTGCACTATTACAAGGAACTATTAGAAGACGTAATAGTGGTAAGGGGAGTCATGCCATAGTACAGTGGGCACCTAAAGTATAGACATCATAGATAGCCTGGCGAAGAGTGCCTCAGTGGAACAAAATAATTTTTGGCAATGGAGAATTGAGGTGTAGTCGAGTAAATTGACAGTGTTGTGCTGTGAGAGGTGAGCAACGAGATAGAGAGGTGGAAGCATATGGGAGGACTCTATGTAATACAGTAGCAAGAGCAGCAAGAGGGTTGTGTGGAGAATTGCAAGGGTAGTGTTGAAGAGAAGTCAGTGGAGAGACCTTAACAGAGGAGGTATAGTGCAGAGGAAGTGTTACTGTGAGCACCAAAAAGAGAACCGTTGAAAGTGAGCACAGAAGGTAGAGTGTAGAAGTCGAATCTGAAAATAACAATTATTGGTATTTTACTTGTATTATTGTTTCCTTTTTTTTCCAGTTTTAAAATTGTATGAAATAGTATGGTAGTGGCAAGTGTGGGTTGGTTCCTCTTGGCAAGTTGGTACTTGCTAATAAAAGGGGGTCACTGCCTCCAGTGAGTGGGTTCTCACAAAAAAATAGATGTAATTAAGCAAGTGCTTAATTTACATCATAAACAAACAACAAAATTGGTGGATTTTTCCCTTTGGGTTTCCACATGAAAAACATTGTGTTAAATGTATGTTTCTCATGTGATTGTTGTTTGAACACGTGTGTTTGAAATGTTATGCTTCTTTACCTGCAAAGCAATACCGAACCAAAAATATGCGCGGAAAAATACCGAGAACACCGAATATGTTAAGAAAATATACCCAGAATACAGAATAGCAAAGATTTTATTACTCAAAGAGAAATGTTCACAGGCCTCTTCGAGGGGGCAACCTCCAATAGAGCAGAGCTCGATTACAAAACAAGACACGATGCTCCTCGCAGGGAGTCTCTATCCTTTATATATGACTCCTATATGCAATACCACGGGCCAATACCGTGGGTTTTATTAATACCATCTATCTAATACTACCGCCCATTTAACCTTTACAACTAATTGTGGTCCCATTTGCAACTAACTGGGTTAACCACTTCAAATATTAATATGGGCTTTATTGACTCTTGACTATGACGTGATCCCATGACTTGAATAAGGGGGTTAGGGTGGGACCCTAACATGCCCTCCCCCTCAAAACTAGCCTTGTCCTCAAGGCTGAAGCTGCGGAAACTGCTGAAGAATAGTGGCTGGTTCCCAAGTTGCATCTTCCGGCGAGGTGTCTTTCCATTTGACGAGGACCTCTTTAATCATGCGGCCGCGCAGGTGCTTGTCTCGTGTGTCTAGAACCTATTCCGGTTGAAGCCAGATTGACCCTTCCTCATCTAATTCCGGTAGACTGGTTTGAACTCTGCAATTGTTCCCAATCACTTTCTTGAGGCACGATACATGGAAAACTGGGTGGATTTTTGCTGTAGGTGGCAAAGCCAACTTGTAAGCCACTTCTCCAATGCGCTGAAGTACTTGGTATGGTCCATAGAATTTGGGAGAGAGCTTTTGACAACCCTTGTCTTTGAGTGATGTTTGCTTGTAGGGCTGCAGCCTCAAAAAGACCTGATCCCCTTCTTGAAATTGGCGCTCTAAGCAATGTTGGTCAGCCTGTTGCTTCATACAGTTCTGAGCTTGATGAAGATTCTCACGCAGGTGGGCGAGCATGGTTGCGCGGTGTTGTAGGAGTTGATCCACGGCTTGTACTTTGGAGCACCCCGTGAGATAAGAAGTAGGGGAAGGCGGAAGTTGACCATAGACTGCTTCCTAGGGAGTCATTTTGGTGGTGGCATGATAGTTGGTGTTATACCACCATTCCGCCAGAGGTAACTACTGTACCCAAAGGTGTTGCTTTTCTGAAGTGAAACACCTAAGGTAGGTTTCTAGATATTTGTTGACGGCTTTGGTTTGACCATCTGTTTGCGGATGGTAGGAAGTACTGAGTTTTAGTTGAGTGCCTTGTATTCTGAAGAGTTCCTGCCAAAATTGCTGGTGAAGATCGGGTCGCGGTCGGACATAATAGAAATGGGCATGCCATGCAATTTGAAGATCTGATCCATGAAAG
>APFE031484879.1:0-23545 GCA_000404065.3 Pinus taeda | reverse complement strand
AGAAGAAACCCATGAGGAGCCAAAAGAACAGATAAGGATAGAAGAAAAGACTCCTTCTAGGTATGTTCAAAAGAATCATCCTGAATCACAAATTTTGGGGCAAAAGGAGGTTGGCATACAAACAAGAAGAACAATTGCAGAAGCTTCAAGCTATTTGGCATTACTCTCCTCCACCGGAACCACAAAATGTGAAAGAGGCATGCAAAGATGAATGTTGGATAAAAGCAATGGATGAAGAAATTGAGCAAATCGAAAGGAACAACACTTGGGAACTAGTTCCTAGACCAAAGGATAAGAATGTTATCAGAACAAAATGGGTCTTCAAAAATAAACTGAATGAAAATGAAGAAGTAATTAGAAACAAGGCCAGACTTGTTTGTAAAGGGTATGCGCAGCAAGAAGGAATAGACTTTGAAGAAACCTTTGCTCCTGTTGCAAGACTTGAGGCCATCCGAATGTTCCTTGCTCTCTCAAGTTTTCAAAACTTCAAAGTATTTAAAATGGACGTGAAATCAGCCTTTCTGAATGGAGACTTGGAAGAAGAAGTATACATTGAACAACCAGATGGGTTCATTCTTGGAAATGATCCAAATCTTGTATGCAGTTTGAAAAAGGCTCTCTATGGGCTCAAACAAGCTCCAAGGGCTTGGTACTATCGGTTGGACAAATATCTTCATCAACAAGGTTTTTCAAAAGGATCAGCAGATAGCAATCTTTATATAAAAGTTGAAAATGGCAAATTACTAATACTTGTTGTGTATGTAGATGACATTATTTTTGGCAGCAATGAAGAAGACATGAGTCAAAGCTTTGCCTTGGTCATGCAGAAAGAATTTGAAATGTCCTTGCTGGGAGAACTGACATATTTCCTTGGTTTGCAAATCCAACAAAAGGAACGAGGAATCTTTTTATCTCAAACCAAGTATCTCAAACAGATCTTGAAGAAATATGGCATGGAAGATGCAAAACCAGTATGTACACCCATGGTCACAGGATGTAGCCTCAGTGCAAATGATGAATCTGCAGCAGTACATCAACCAACCTACAGATCTATGATTGGACGTCTACTTTATTTGACAGGTACCTGACCGGACATCATGCATGCAGTAGGAATAGTTGGAAGATTTCAGGCAAATCCAAAGGAGACTCATCTTCAGGCAGTGAAGAGAATTTTCAAATATCTTCAAAGGACACAAAATTATGGCTTATGGTATCCTAGAGATACAGATCTCACACTTCATGCTTATACAGATGCAGATTGGGCCGGAAGCGTGGATGACAGGAAGAGCACAAGTGGTGGTGCGTTCTTTATGGTTTCCAGATTAGTATCTTGGTTCAGCAAGAAACAGAGTTCAATTGCCTTGTCTACAGCGGAAGTGGAATATGTTGCTGCTGCATCTTGCGCACTCAACTCCTTTGGATGATGCAGACCTTGCAGGATTTTAAAATCACTTGTACACCACCTATCTCCATCTTATGCGATAACACAAGTGCAATCAACATCTCAAAGGATCCTGTCATGCATTCAAAAACCAAGCACATACCAATCAAGTATCATTTTCTCCGAGAACAAGTGCCTGAACAGAAAGTCAAGTTGGAGTATGTTCCTTCTAAGAAACAAGTTGCTGATATTCTCACCAAACCATTACCCAGGGAAACTTTCGAATACCTCAGGCAAAAGCTGGGGGTTGTTGATGCATCATCTTATTGTTGAAACTCTTCTGATTGTTGGTTGTACGCATGGTTCATCTGGGGTATATGCGTACATATGTTGGGTTGCGGCACAGGTTCAGTGGGAGTATATAATGCATTGTTGGCATTATGGAGGATGTACAAAAGGAGATCATGGAAGCTGGTCTGAATATAGCTGCAATATGTCTCTATCTCTTTCTTGGTCATTGATGATGTCTGGTGGATTATGGTTCTTCTTCGCAGATCTGGTTCATATTCAAGGGGAGCATGTTCTTAGGGGGAGCATAACCCTTTGCTCTTGATGTCAAAGGGGGAGAATGTCGTTGAAGTTTTTGAGGTTGCCATCAAGTCCAAAGGGGGAGATTGTTGGCATTATGTTTCTGGTATGGATATATGTTACAGATGTTGTACTTGATGGCAACACCCATGGCAAGGTTCTGAATATGTTGAAAATTAAGAAGTACGCAGGAGAACAGTTCAGAAGATGCGTACCCGCAGGTACACCGTGAAGGGACCGCGGCCAGACACGCAGGTCAGCTGTTCAGGAGGTGCATACCCCCAGTGCACTCATTTCAAGGTAGAGAAAAGCACACGTGGGGTTTCTTATGTATTTAGCCGATGGTATTTGTATTATTATGGTTTTGGCTTGTGGTATTAATCCATGTTTTGAGGAAGAGCTTGCCTATATAAAGCAAAGGAGATCATTTGGCTTGAGTATGCTTTTGGGTTGAATATCTTAAGATCTGAAATATTGGGTTATTGTTTCAAAAGCTTGATCTACATGAAAGTGAAGTGGAAAGCGAATCTGTGAAGGGTGATCTCTCGAACGCATGAACAGATCTGGGCATCCGACTAACTGTAGCACTCTAGTGATCTGCAAACTCGGCCCTAATCTGAAGTACGCAAGTGTTTAACGGGGTAGTTGCATGGGTACGCAGAGAAGAAGAAGGGTAACTGCGTAGGTACGCAGAGCAAAAACGGGCGAACTGCATGGGTACGCAGAGCAGAAACAGGAGAACTGCGTGGGTACGCAGAGCAACAGTGGTTCAGGTGCGTACGCACAGTAAAAGCACGCAGCACGATAGTCTTTCTGAGCGCGTACCTGCAGTGACAGTACGCGGCGCGATAGTGCATCTCGGTGTGTACTGTACGCAGCGCGGTAGAAGAAGCAGTGTGTGGGCACGCAGTGCAGCAGAAGGAACTCTGCGGATATACGCAGAGAAGCAGAGGGTGAAGTGCGTAGCGACGCAGGCCAGAGAAAAGAAAGTTGCGTATCTGTCTTAAGATCTTTTGTTGACTGATTTTTCTGTTGATAAGGTGTTCTGGGTTTAGTTTACTATTATTGTGGATCTGGTTATCTGGGTGATTTACTGCTACTTGATGATCATTTGATATTTATGGATCCAGTTTGAAAATTTATGAAAAGTGGTCCTTGAAAGAAAAGAAGTAGGGGGGTGTAGCTCCCTTCCAGGAGAGACTGGAAAACGAGAGAGAGTTGTAGCTCTCTACAGGTTGCAGCATGCATACTGGAAAAGGTCTGCACCAGTACAAGACCATTGTAAAAGGAGTTTCTAATTTGAAAGAAGATAGAGACATATTGCAGCAGGTGGTTTTCACCCACATTGGGTTTCCACCTTATATCTGGTGGTTCTTTGATGTGACTGTCTGTTTTTCTTGTTCATGCTCATTATTTTATGGTACTGATATGCAAAAATAATTCAAAGTGTAAATAAGGAAGATTTGTTAAAAGAACTAGATAACACTGATTCCCCCCCCCCCTCTCAGTATTATTTTCAACACATGATTCCTTTCTTGATGAGGCAAGTCTTAATGACAGGTGTTATCATGGGTTTTGCGGTTGTTGTGATGGGGAGAATACATTTGTGCATTTCTTTCGTGACCTCTGGAGGGGTCGTTGTTCTCAGTGGATTCCTCACTCTGTTTCTTCCGGAGACCAAAGATCATTCGCTCTATGAAACACTTGAAGAGCAAGAGCATGTGGTAGTTAAAAATGTGTGTTTTTTTTAATTAAAATCTTTAAAAAGAAATTATTATTTTTTATAGTTTTTAATTTATTTGTTTATATTTTTTATTAGAACTAAAAATTTAAAAAATGAAATTTATTTTGTATTTTTTTTAAACTAAAATTTAAAACAATTAAATTTTTATTCCTAATTTTTTTTAATTTTATGTTGTTTTAAAATCAAAATATTTTTAAAAATAAATGAATTTATTCTAATTTTTTTAATTTTTATATTGTTTCAAAAAAAAAAAAAAAAACCTAGAATTTTGTTTATTGATTTAGGATGAATTTTTTTTAACAAATGGAAACAAGAATATTGAAAACCTGAAAACTTTTATAGACATCCTATTTTATGATCTTCCAAATCGTGCAAAAGCGCAAGAGGAAAGCATACTTATTCGAGATTGAAAATATCATCCTACCTACTCTATGCTAATTGAAAATTACAAACCATTACGTGTAATTAAATTTCCAATGTAATCATTCACGCAATAGTAATAAAAATATATTCATTTTCAATTTTGCAATTTTAAAATGAAAATATGCAAGGATGATCAAATCTAGTTTTTGTGAGTGTGATTTAATGAAATAAGAACAAAAATGAAATTGATCCAACTTGGTACTTGCTCGAAACCATCGAAACCACCTTTTGATAAGGCTTTCATAAGCGTGATTTCCACTTTGATTCAGATCATGCTGCAACTTCTCTTTGTCCTCCTCGGTCTCCTATTCGAATAATTGTTCCTCATCAGATGTATAGGATTTTTCGAATGTTAATTCATTGTTTTATTCTCGATGAGTAGTTAAGCTTTTGGATGTTGTCAATATTTCTTCTTTGCAAGAAGAGGAGATCATGACTCTTGCTAGGATTTGAGTGAGTTGTTCCAAACTTATACTCATCGTTCTTCCATATATACATATGGATTTTTATTGTGTTTTTGTTTTTTTTTAGTGAATGGGGATTTTTTATTTGTGTTTTATTTCTATGTTTTCTATATGAGAATAAACTTAAATGAAAATTCCTAAATGGAATTATCCCTAAATAAAAATGATCCTAAATGAAAAATTCTTTCTAAACAATCCTCCTATCTAGCTTACATCTAAGTTTGCTTCCCTGAAAACGGCGCCAAAATGTGGGGTGATTTAATTGTATGTTAAATCCTTGTCATTTAACTTGTCAACTCAGGGGTTTCCTAAACTTAATAGAAGGAAACCAAAATATATGGGACCTTAGATAACACCGTTGTAGAAAGTTTGTTTAGAATGGAAATGCATATTACAAATCTAAAATATTTTGAAATAAAAAGATTCAGATCTATTTTATGAAAGCATATAAATGATTGGTCAATGAGAATAGACTATTTTAGAAAAACAAGGAAGATGCTCTCTCAAAGAGACCTGATTGTCCTCCTTCAACAATTCTATAATAACATTGCCAATATCTAAGTAAGCATAAAAGAATGTAATGAAAGCATAAGAACTTAATCTAAGAAAGCTTGAAAGAAGTGAATATTGTTCAATCTTAGTCCTAGCTCACGGAGAAGAGGCTCTTTTAAAGAGACCTGATTGTCCTTCCACATTCAAGCTAATCACTAAAAGGAAGCAATCTTCAATTAACACATTCCACAAAATGAATTCACGTTAAAGATATTTACAAATATTTACAACAAATGAATATAATAAACATGGAGAATTAAACTAGCATATGCATAAATATGAACATTACTCTACAACAAAGTGTACTTAGCTTGGTATGGGGATCTTTTCATTCCTCAATGAGCACACATGAACATCTATCACACCTTAAGAATCCAACAACACTTATAACTCATAATTTTGGAGAAAATGATATTATTCATGTTGAATGAACAATTATAAATCTGATGCTAATGAATAACTAATAATTGTTCCCCTTCCTTTGAAGGATGATCCTCTTATTTATACATAAATTAGGGATATCTACTCAATAAATGTAGATCCCTTAAATATCTACTAGATCCATACTTGTCTCAACTTATCCCTAAATACTAGATACAAATCCCATGACACATCAAGATATCAGTGATATTTCTCCTTGGAATATGGTCCACCTCTTGAGTTGAAATTCGAATTTGATCTTGGGAGGCTACATAAGGGTGCCTTGGAAACTTCCAAATGACTTACACATGTCATCAAACTCAAGCTACTTTTAGGTATAAGCAAATACATATTATTTTTCTAATTTTTAGTTATAAATTCACTCTAAATATATTAAATTAATAAATTTGGAAAATGTAAATGTGAACTCGTGTAGTAATGATAATGTAAAATTATGTAATGATAATGCGATGGAATGAGGTGAAAAGGCGAAAAATAGAGTGAAAGTGAATGTTAATTTTGGCGGCCCAACACACTTAAACAGCAAACTAAATCCATAAAATAAAGAAATATAAAATCAAAATAAACTAATGCAGCGAACAAACAGGAAAAAATCATGAAAAAAAATTTAAAAAAAAATAATAATAATTTTCTTTTAACCTAGCCATCCCTATTTAAGAATAAATAAAATATAATAAATTAAACTAAACTATACATTCTAAAATAAATAAAAAGACAAAAACCACACATATAAACTAACATAAAACATTAAAAAAAGGAAAGATAAAATCAATACATCTAAACTAATGTATAGAAAATGTGAAAAGTGTTACCACCAAACATTAAAAAAAAAAAAGTCAAATGTTCATGTTACATATAATGACAATATCAAAAAAGATATACAACACACCCAGATAAGTGTAAAATCCATGTGATATATATATATATATATATATATATATATATAGTTCTATGCATGATGGTGGTGTGGGTTCATATTCTCTTTGGGTCCATCAAGGTTAGCTCCAAAAGTCTAGTCTGCTAAATTGGCAACAAAGATACCAAGATAACTATGTATTGAAAATATTTTATTTTATATTTCACATTCTCCACATTAAAATGTTAAAACATGCCCCCTCATATTGTTTCCCTGTAGGCATACATTTAATTATTTTTATAATTAATATTTTCTAAAATATTACATATAAAATCCATATTAAGCACTGAAATAATTAAAAATATCCCTCATACGTTGAATTAGAAAGAAACTATTAATGGAATACGAATTCTGTCACGCTCTCTCTCTATATATGTTTCATGTTAAAATATTTTTCTCAACACGTGTATTGAAATATTTTATTTATAACCTATGTTAATTTTTTCTTTATTATTGGTATTTTAAAAATTTTATATATGAACTCCATATTAGAAATAAAATAATTTACACATTTCCATAGTTATGGAAAGTGAAAATATAAGAAAAAATTACATATCTCCCTAGTTATGGAAAGGGAAAATATAAGATTTTTTTTAATTAAATTACTTTATTGCTCTCTATATAAAATAGATATAATTACTTATGGTTAACAATAAAATATTGTACGCATGGCAGAATAAACTCCACAATGAAAAAAGTTACATTAATCATGATGAAATGAATTCTTTAGACAACTAGAATGTCAGTGCTACACAGATATCTAAACGACTTATTAACGAAAACATAGAAACTAAATTCTATAATAATGTACAACAATAATCGTGAATGATTCGTTAACATCCCCCCCTTAATTTGAAGGTATATTTAACATGACAAGTAACATTATGAACTTTTCAAACTTTTCACGTCCCAGTGCCTCTGTAAATATGTCTACAATCTACTCTGAAGTAGGACAATGTGTTAGATGAATAACTTTGGCCTCTACATAATGTCAAATCAAGTGCTATTTTGATATTAATATGCTTGCTTTGATCATAAAACTTGGGATTTTTGGCCAACTGAATTGCAAAAGAGTTATCAATAAGTAGTGGAGTTGAAGCCTTTTGTTTCTTTTGCAAGTCTTAAAGTGTTTTGCGAAACCAAATGATTTCTTTTGTAGCTTGAGTTGTTGCAACATATTCAACTTCGGTGGTAGAATCAGTAGGAACACACTGATTGCGTGATCTAGAATTGATGGTTGTTCATCCAAGACTCATCAAATAACTAGAAGTAGATACCCCATTCTCGTTATCTTCATCAAAATATGAATCTGAATAGATTGTGAGATGGAAATATGCAACTTTGGAATATTTAATGACATATGTTCGAGTGCCTTTCAAATACTTGAGTACTCACTTTGTTGCATTCCAATGACCTTCACATGGCTAATGTATGAACCTGGAAAGTATCCCTACAGCGAAAGCTATGTCAGGGCAAGTAGTAATCAGAAAATTTAAACTTCCAACAAGTTGTTTGTACTTTGTTGGATCTTCAAGCATACTTCCTTTAATGGAAGTAAGCTTCAAATTTTGCTCCATTGGGGTAGCAATAGGGTTACAATCCTACATCCCAAATTTGTCCAATAGATGTCTAATATACTTCTTCTGAGAAATAAAAATATATTTGGGTTTCTGATTGAGTGCAATCCCTAAATAATAATGCAATAAGCCCAAATTTTTCATGTCGAAAACTTTCAATAATTCTCTTTTAACAGATACTATATATTCATCATTATTTCTTGTGATCATCAAATCATCTACATAGATAACCAAATATACAATTGACTTTCCAATATTCTTAACAAAAATATTTGCATCATCCAAATAAAATAACTTCTAATTCAACTTGAGAAGGTATTCAGTGAATTTTTCATACCATGCGTGAAATGGTTGTTTCAGTGTATACAAAGCCTTTACCAATTTATATTCATTTTTCTCTTTTCCTTCGACAACAAAACCTTTTGGCTGAAACATATAGACATCCTCCTTCAAATCTCCATTCAAAAAGGTTGTTTTTACATCCATATGGTGTATCTTCCAACTATCCTGAGCTGCAAGAGAAAACAAAGTTCTAATTGTGCCCCATTTTGTTGTAGGGGCAAATATCTTTGTATAGTCAACACCTTCCTTCTTAGCGTAGCCTTTTGCTACAAGCTTTGCCTTGTATTTATCAAGTGAACCATCTAACTTATAGTTGATCTTATACACCCATTTGCAGCCAATAAGTTTGACGTCAACAAGAGGATCCACTAACCTCTGTTGGAAATAACACTGAGAGGGGGGTGAATCAGTATTATCATATCAATAAATTAATTTCTCAAATAGATTTATATACGCTACTTCAACGAAGTGAACTAGCGTGTACATGCCACTGTATTTAAAGAAACCAACATATATGCAGAGAACTTTTGATTCAGACAGTGTATCATGTATTGAACTTTACCCAGTATATTAGAGATTTATTAGACAGTGCGGTAAAAGCAGAATAAAGCATCACACATAAGCAACACACATGAACACCTAAATATAAGGTGGAAACTCAATATGGGTAAAAACCACCAGCTGTTGTCATCTCCGTCTTCTTTTAATAATAAGAAAATCTGTTTACAATCTTGTACTGGTACAGATTTATACTAGTACGCAGCACCAACCTGCAAAACATTGCAACATTCTCTCGTTCTCTAACTACCACTGGAAGTGAGCTACAATCCCCTAGCTCTTGTACTAGCCAATATGTGTACTAGTACGTAGGTGCCAACCTACAAAAAACTCCACTCTTCTACTAGGGACCACATTTCATGAATTTTCAGATTGGATACACCTGGAACACAACACCACAATTTGAAGGCGATGTTTCATTCAATTTTCATACTTGACCCATTAACAACAACATAACTGCGATACAATCATCAAGTACATCTGCATCAACCAATCACTGAAACTCAATCATCATAACCTGAATCTGATCATTCAGAACACTGTCACTAGAATACAGTGACCAGAACCCAAAACTCTGCAACAACAACCAAAAACAACTTAGACATACTTTATAAGGTATACGCTACTTCCATCTGTCGAACCTGTGTGTATACGCACTTTTATCAAAGCCAACCAACGTACACATCTGTAAATATTAATTCATAATTTTGCAGCTATTCCAGACTTCAATTATACCCAGATCATAACATTTACAGAATAACACATGCATCGGTATTTAGATCTAGACTATACATGATCAAACCATATAATGATAATTCATTTCAAGCCTTAAGATCCCGATCCATCATTAGATCTTATCCCTCATCCACTGCTAAGGTTCATCCTTGGTTCAGATTAAACAAAGCACCATAAGCCAATAACCTGCATATTAGATCTCACACTTCATCATATATTCGATACTTGCACACCTTGGCCTAATGATTTTCTCCTCCTTATATAGTTTTAGGTCTTTCTCAATACCATGGATTAAAACCACTTAGGACTAGTACCTTGGACCAAATACCTAGGGTCAATACCTTGGACCAAATACCTTGGGCCAATACCATGGATCAAAAATACCTTGGACCAAATACCTCAGACCAAAAACTTAGTTTTCCAACATATACGTGCTTTTCCTTCTATGAAAGTGCATGTATACGTATACACTACTTATGTTCAAGGAACCTGCGTGTATAAGCAACTTGGTCAAGGTGACCCTGCATATACCTCTCTTTCTTCATTCTTTGTAGTCTAATTTGTAATTCTTTGTTGTTGACACGCTGCACTGTGATCTTTCATCTGAATGAGTTGCCATCAAGGACAACACTTGTATCATAATGCCAACAACCTCCAAGTTTCATTCTTAATAAGTGCATCATACTCCTTTTTCATTACATCATTCCATTCATCACAATTAGCAGCTTCTTCAAAACAACCAGGTTGACTAATTGTTGAATGATTAAATTCACAATCATGAGAAATGTTACCTCAATCACCTTTAGAAGAACGTCTTGTTTCAAAGTCATCATACTTGCTTGGAAATCTCCGAACATGTGTGGATCTTCATAAAAGTTGTTGAAGTGGTTGTGATGATTTCTCATCTTGAAAAACAGACTCAATAACAGGGTCTTCAAGATAAATTTTTAATCCTACAGAAATAACATTACCTTTCAAATTTTTTGCAGCAGTAACATTCTCGTTATTCTCAAGAGTCAAAGATGGAAAAAACACAAATTGATCTAGAATGGGAACCCCCCTTCATTATGTGGAACATCATTATCAGATTCAAAATATAACTTTTAGGATGAAAATTTCTCCAAATGAGTGAGTTTCCTGTCAACTCTAGAATTATCTTTCTCTGGGTCAAGAAAAATAACATCTCTATAAGGAATGAACTTATTTTCTTCTTCATACAACATGTATGCTTTGGAAGTATTAAAATAACCCAAAAATGTACATTGTCTACTCCTTGCACCTAATTTATTTCGTTGTTGCTTAGGAATTAAAGCATAACAATTAGATCCAAAAACTTTGAAATGTTGAACAGTTGGGAGTCTATTATACCAAAGTTCATAAGGAATTTTATTATTGATAATAGAATAAGGACAACGATTTCTAATATATGTTTCACAAAGCATTATTTCTCCTCAAACATCAACTTTACATTCTTAAAAAACATGGATATAACCATATTAAACAAAGTTATATTCATACGTTCTGCAACATCACTCTGTTGTGGATTATAAGGTATGTTAGTCTAATGTTTGATTGTATTGTCCTTCAAATATTTTTCAAAAGCGTGAGAAGTATATTCACCACCATTATTAGTTCTAAGAATTCCTATATTCTGTTGAGTATAATTTTTAATCAACAAATGAAAAATTTTAAAAACTTCAAACACTTGTGACTTATCTTTCAACAAATACACCCAACACATTCTCGAGTAATCATCAATAAAAGTCAACACATATTGATTTCTAATGGTGGTTGCAACGGGCATAGGTCCACATAAATCTGAATGTATGAGACCTAATTTTCTTGAAGCTCTAGAAGAAGCACTGTGGAAAGGTTGCTTACAATGTTTTCTCAAAATACAAGCATCACATGGTGTTATCTTTCACGGAATTGTAGGTAATCCTTTGATACCTTCTTGTTTCAATTGTTGTGACTAAAACATGCATGCCATAATAAACTAAAAGATACAGTATCACTTCGTTGTGTTAAAAGAAAAAAACTATCATGAGAATTTATAGTAGATGGTGTGCCATTTAGTTTTAAAAGCATACCTTCTTCAACACCAGTGATAATGACTACATGATCAGATGATCTATGTATCTCAATGATGACATCAAATAAATGTATGGAGTACCCTTGTTATCAAATATGTATAAGAGACATTGGGATTCTTTGAAATTGCGGAATATAAAGGACATTTTGTAGAAGATAACCTGCAAGTTTTGGTAGCTTCAAATGAATGGATCCAATTCCTGAAGGCTTAATTTGAGATTTTTTAGCAAAATATACTACTCTATCAATTTAGTTACTGAATGTTTCAAAAAAATCTCTCCTAAAAGCCATATGACATGTATCTCCTTAATCCAAAATTCAACTTTCTTTCCATGAAGAAAATGCAGTACTAAAAACATCATTAATATTAAAATTGCAATGAGAAACAATGTATGTGCAACCTCAAATGATTTCTCTTTATCTAGTGGTGGTTGATCTTTCTTTTCATTCAATTGTTCTCTCTTTTCACTGAGTTTCTCCTTGGGAGTTCTACAATTAGCAATAGTATGACCAATTTTACCACATCTAAAACATTTGATAGTTGGTTTATCATTAAAATTCTTTTGTTGTCTATCATTTTGTTGTTTGTTTCCCTAATTAATTTTCCCCCCTTTGCCTCTATAATTTCTTTTATGACAACCATTAGTACTTTTATCACCTTTAAAAGTTTCATCACAAGACTTGTGATCTTTTTGTGGAAGGCCTAAAGTTTCTATGTTAAAATTGGGTGGAGCCTCTTTCTTCCCAAAGGCCTTTTCTCTTTCATCTATTTTGTTCACTAGTTTATCAAATGTTATGTTTTTTAACTGTCCATTAGCTTGAAGAGATTCTAAGTAGTGTGAATAGACAGGGTGAATAAGTTGTAAATCGACGTCAATTCCAGTAGATTTTATATCATAAAAATCAGCGTTTATTTCAAAGGCACTCTTCAAAGGATCATTATCTTTCATCTCCAAATTAAAAAAATCTCAACAAAAACTAAATAATTTCGAGTTTTGAATGTGAATCATAGAGTTCTTTCAACTTTTGTAACACTTCAAATGTTGTATCACAAGAAATGATATATAGACTTACTCCCATTGTCACTGATGCAGTAATTAATGCATCTACCTTCTTGTCCTTTGTCTCCCAAATTACACGTTTTTCGTCATCAAATGGCTCAAGTGCAATTTCTTTGTCATTTCTTTCTTTCCTTGACAGAGTCCTTACAAATCGTTAAAATAAGTGCATTTTTAAGCTTTCTAATCCATTCTTAGTAATTCTCCTTTCTGTAACAACACCTCCACTATTGACATCAACGAAGTCATGATTATTTGCAGCGAAAAATACTCTTCAAACAAATCCTTTTCAAACTTTCAAATATGAGTTATATGTCATACTCTTTTAAAAGAAGTATCTTTCTTCTTTTATTTTAAATAAAATATTGGCTTAGCGGTTCATTGATGGGCTCCATATTTATCAAAACTTGCACAAAACCATTTTTTGTTGGACAAAAAAAAAGTCATGAGAGACCTTACGAGCGAGTCAACCATACCCGTAAAGAAAAGAAGAGAGAATAACATTATTTAACACTATCAGCCAAAGCCTTAGGCATAGACATAATGCAATGAGAAACAGTAGGTGTAGACACAAAATAGTCACAACCACACACATTCGTTGCACTACTCAAAAATAATTTCTTCAAGACAACCATTAGAAATACTTTCTAGATTGATTAAGCGATGGAACTTCCCAATTGTGGAATGCATAATTTGAATTTGGAAGCAACAAAGCCATCAATGTTATCTGATCCATTGTTATGGCAACAAACACTGCTTTGATCCACGTTACATTTGTGTTTAAGGTTGAGGTTTTGTGTAGATAATGTGGTTATGCAGATTTTTTGAGTTCTTCCCTCATAGATCTTGAATTTGAACTTTCACTCGAGTGAGCAAGAAAACAATGATGTCATGGCCTAACAACATTAGAAGAATGACACGTAGTCATGCTTGCAAAGGCGGCTTCACACAACAAACGACAAATGGTGGATCCATTCCAACTTTCTCAGTTCAATAAAAAAAAAAATAGTGAATAGTCAAACTTACCTAATGCCTGGAGTGACTCTCTCAATTCTCAAATACGCAGGTTGTTTCACATAGTTCTCTACATCTTTCACAGTGTTTAGCACTCCACGCAATTGCGCAAAATTTATGGACTCCCAACAAATGCACATTATCTTAAAAAACACATGGAGTTTAAATTTTGATTGCCGCTCTGATACCACTGTACACAAGTCAGAGTAAACTCCACAATGGAAAGACTTGCATTAATCATGATGAAATGAATTATTTACTATGTCGCATGAGTTTCTGGAACATGGAAACGTTTAGAACTTGGGCACGGGAATCTAGAACGACTAGAGGTTTCCCCAAAATTTACAAAGAATGTCTAGTCGGGAGCTGTAATATTATATATTAAAAATTAAAATATAAAACAAAAATAATTTTTTAATTATATTAATTTTATATAATAATCAAATTAATATTGATTCAAAATACTCAAATATTAAAATCAATTTAAATATATAAATAATAAAAATCTAATCTTTCTTATATATGAATATATTCTCTTGTTGTCTCTTCTCCCTGCGTTTCTCCCTTTTATATATATAAAATGTCAAGTTCATTATTAGTTCTCCAACATGTTTTTCTAGTTATTCTTACAAGAAAAAGAAACTCTAACGTTTAAGCATTAAATCACCTTTACGTAGAGGTGTCACACGCTTCCTTAACCCATCAAGGGATTGCTCCAATTTCTCAATTAAAGATATCAGTTTTAAAGATGTCTTTGGCCTTTCTTCCTTCAAACGTTTCAACATAGGCTCATGTTTTGTGGGCAGTTCAACATATTTCTCTACAGGGTTTGTATTCCCCAACCCCAGGTCATGCCGAAACTCCAAAAAACCAACCTTCAAAGCTCCTGAAACTTTCCCCAACTCTCATTGAAGCTCTCGTTGAAAAGATAACGTTCCCATACAGTGCCAAAGCTCCCAAGGGCAGAGGAACCATTAGAATCGGCGTCCGACCTCTCGAGAGCAATTACGGCGTATTATTTATATATCTAAAATGTCAATACCAAACAGTTATATTTGAGTAACTTATTAATGGAATCATAGAAACAAAATTTTCTAATAATGTTTAACAATAGCCTTCTAATAATAACAATAGTCCCAAAGGATTAGTTAACAAATGTTTTTTGTTATTAATATATTTTGTTTTAAATATCACATATAAACTAAAAATAAATTACATAACATATAATATCAATAATACTGTTTCATATCATTTCCATATTAAGTAGTGAAGAATTACATTTCTTACTCCTAGCAAAAATTAATTTTTTTTACTCATCTCCATATTAAATAGCGGAGAAATTATATTTGTTCTTCGTATTAATTTTTTTTCATACTTGGGTTATTTTTATCTCCATATGAATTTATATAAAATTAAGAACCAAATTGAAATAATTTAATTATGGCCAATATTAATTTCTTTTGTTATTACTATTTTTAATTTGTTAATTTAAAATATTATTTTACTACTTTAAATGCAATATTAGGTAACAGCATCTTTCTCATTTCTCCACACTGGGTTGTAGAGCACCTTTGTAGGCAATAATATAATTATTAAAAGAGTAAAAATCTATGTAGTATATATATATTATATATATATAGTTTTGATGGATAGTCTAATTTTAGTTATGTATTATGTGGGACATCTATCCCATACTATGCTGTAAAGTGCTCTCAACCACTAATAAATTTTAAAGTGTAAAATTCTACCCTAACATATATGTGTTTATTTTGATAAATAGTTTGGTTGGTTGAAGTCTCTTCTAAATCTTTTTATCCTTCATCATAAAAAATGGATTCAATTTTTCCCGTCCATGAAGATTAAGCTCCAATAATCTAGCTAGCTAAACTGACCCTTTGGATTTGTCCACCAAATATAAATATAAATATAAATATAAATAATATTATATATATATATATATATATATATTCTCATTATAAAAATTCAGAAAAAATCACATCAAAATTATATTCTATTTAAATCCGAAATATTTAGATGACATTCTAAATCATTAACATTCTAAATAATTAATACCTTAATATCTTAGGACAGGTACATAATATCACATGATTGTACATATTAGAGAAAAAAGTAAAGTCAGGCATCTTATTTGAATCTTTGTCTGCTACTATGATTTGCGATTTGATTTCTGCGAGTGCTCTTTTTCATTTCAATTTCGGCCCATGTGAACTTTATTCCTGACTACGTGTTATATAAAATAAATATTGGAAGCCACTCAAATCACATGAAAGGTACCGCTATTGCTGTGCAAAGTAAAATACTCCTCCCACTCTACAAGCTTTTAAAGTCGGCGCCGGGCGGTACTGCTACTGGTGCAGAGGGTAAAATCTTCTTCCGACACTGCCTTTTATGGTTGCGGCTTTGGAGTTTTGGTGGGCCAAAGGCTAAATTTCGATTTTTGTTTATTCAAAATGTGTTTTTGATTATATATATATTTGGTAATATGGAAATTTTCTGACGAAATACTATAAAGTTCGCAACTCAAACTTGTAATCTCAATAAATTTATATCAAATTTTCAATGAGTCAAACAATTTTTAGGTAAAATTGTAATAAAACTCACAACTCATACTTGTAATCCCAATAAATTCATACCAATTTTTTTTATCATAACACAAACTTGTAATCCCAATAAATTCATACCAAATTTTCAACCAATTTGACAAAACAAACAACAAAAGAAACAAATTTGACCCAAAATAAAATGGAAAAAACCCTACTCCCAAACTGATAACAAACGAATCACAAATACACTACGACAATGTTTTTCCCCTAAAAAGCACTGTGGCATAAATATCAAACCAAAAGTTACCTCCAATGGATTTCTTCGTTGGGAGAATAAAACTGTCCACTCTTTTTGTCAATTCAAAAAGAAGAAGAATCCAATTTTTTCATAGTGCGTTTAGCTTTAAAGATTGAATACATTATTTATTTCATGAAGCAGCCTGCCCATAAAGATGAGAATCCGATGAAGAGTTGTCATCTCATAGATCCCTATCTAAAGCCCCAAAAAAATATTACATAAATATAAACTCAGCTCTGCATAGCGGCTGCAAATGTGATGCCAAAGAAATTATAAGTATCAAGAAAAGAATAGCAATTAAGGTTTACTTTGAGAGATCTGGAATATTATTAAAATGAATCCCATCACAAACACAGTATGAATGATTCAGCCACAAATATTCTCATCATGATGAATTTTCAGCAGACAGAGCAGGCCGACAATTCCAATTAGAAAAAACAATAAGATTGTGCACTGAAAGAAAAACCAATACAATACAATAAAGCAGTGGAAATGGAAAATTCGTGAAGAAATCAGTTTTTTAATTGGCCTGAGAGAAGCAATGTACTCTCACAGCTCATTAAAATAAGGAATCAGCCTAATCCATAGTACCTTTACTTGGCATAGCATAAATAGAATAAAGTAGCCGAGATCCAATACCTCTTTATGCCTGTGGTTTTTTAATCCCTGAATAGAGAGATCCAAGACCTACTTCAAACTTCTAGCTTCTCACTTAAAACAAATATATGAACTGTGAAAACCCAGGCAGGAAAATTTTCCACAGAGGAGAATCTGTGGCATTGACTGTGCTTACTGTCAGTAACTTTTCACTGAATTTTAACAGACCAGCATTGGCTGGCTTCTGAGGTGGGCATATATCCATCTCCTGAATAGAGAGATCAAAGACCTACTTCAAACTTCTAGATCCTCACTTAAAACAAATATATGAACTGTGAAAACCCAGGCAGGGAAAATTTTCCAAAGTAACCGACATCTAATACCTCTTTATGCCTATGGTTTTTTAATCCCTGAATAGATAGATCCAAGACCTACTTCAAACTTCTAGCTTCTCACTTAAAACAAATATATGAACTGTGAAAACCCAGGCAGGAAAATTTTCCACAGAGGAGAATCTGTGGCATTGACTGTGCTTACTGTCAGTAACTTTTCACTGAATTTTAACAGACCAGCATTGGCTGGCTTCTGAGGTGGGCATATATCCATCTCCTGAATAGAGAGATCAAAGACCTACTTCAAACTTCTAGATCCTCACTTAAAACAAATATATGAACTGTGAAAACCCAGGCAGGGAAAATTTTCCAAAGTAACCGACATCCAATAACTCTTTATGCCTATGGTTTTTTAATCCCTGAATAGATAGATCCAAGACCTACTTCAAACTTCTAGATTCTCACTTAAAACAAATATATGAACTGTGAAAACCCAGGCAGGAAAATTTTCCAAAGTAACTGACATCCAATACCTCTTTATGCCTATGGTTTTTTAATCCCTGAATAGATAGATCCAAGACCTACTTCAAACTTCTAGATTCTCACTTAAAACAAATATATGAACTGTGAAAACCCAGGCAGGAAAATTTTCCACAGAGGAGAATCTGTGGCATTGACTGTGCTTACTGTCAGTAACTTTTCACTGAAATTTAACAGACCAGCATTGGCTGGCTTCTGAGGTGGGCATATATCCATCTCCTGAATCCCAATAGGGCGTATTATACAGAAGTTACTGCTACTAGCATTACAAGATGTAGCATGGTTAAACTTTGTGTCAAACTGCTGTGGAACTTCACACTTGATCAGACATTCACAACTGAGCACACAATATGAAAATGCAGTAGAGAGAACACAGCATGGATGAAAATAGTTTTATTTGTTGAAGAGATAGCAAATGTGAGTGGGCAAGGAATGTACCAGCTCTTGCAAAGCATTCAATGTACATATGAAAATTTGGGAACAATATGCCCCCCTTACTCATGACCTGCAATTCTATGCCCATCTCCAAAAATCTCCCAACCAAATTTTCACCTGAGGCCTCTTAACAAAAGCAAATAGCTTGTAGGAGCTACTAAAGATGAGCATTTCTACAACATCATTCTCATCGCTTGGCATGCTAGCTATGGCACTAGTAAACAGACAGAGCTAGCATTTGAAGTACTTAGCCTAGTATTACAGCCACAACTAAAGACAAGAGGAATAATATAAATGACGAAGGCAGATCCTGGAAGAATGATGGTGCGCTGCCGTATGAGGGTGTAGTATTGTATGTAGATGCACTTGGTCCCAGGCCTCCAGTAATGCCTCCCACTGTGGGACTGGTAATACCACCACCAATAGGAGAAGTAATACCCCCGGTTGGAGTGCTGACATTGTACCCTGGAGTGGTAGTAGTTGGAGTGGTGCCAAATGGAGGAGGTGGAGCAGCACCAATACCAATCGTGGCTGGAGGAGGTGGAGCAGCAACAATACCAACCGTGGCTGGAGGAGGTGGTGCAGTAATAATTGTTGCAGGAGGAGGAGTGCTGATAGTGCTGCAAATCACTCACACCCAAGGTATCAGTAAACATCAATACTTCAAACTGAGCGTTGTGCAACCCAATACATGACAAAAAGAAAAAGAAGAAATAAAGGGTTGTGAACAGGTTTTCAAGTTTATCCGATACATACCTCGACCCTGAAGCATATGTGCAGCTCCCATAGCCTGTAATCACATAGACCCAACATACAACTTCTTATCTGATAGAAAGTGTACAAGTAATAACCAGCACAATTATCCAATGCAATTAAACAAAACATATATACTTGTTTTTCTAAGGCTTGGAAAACTCAAGTTTAGAATTTTACACAACAAGATCTTCAATTTCTTGTTGCAAAAGATGGATGGCAAATTGAAACAACTGGCCAGTGCCAGAAAAATACTTGGCACCAAGAAGTAAAAATGACCAAAAAGTTACATTAGCGGATAAAATGCCATTAGATGTCTACAGGTCAAATCATTACCATGCTAAGACTGCAATTTAGTAAGAGACTAGACAATAAGCATCCTTCCTTTATCACCTTTAGAACTCACAGAACCAAATACAGAGCATTTGCACCAGCTTTGCTAATCAGATTAGGAAAGGCTAAAAATTGCCTTAAAAGGAAGCCAATATCAAACTTCAAATAAATTAGCATTTTCACTGCAGATTAAGAAGAATATAGACTTTGAGCTTTGAGCTTATAATAAGCTGTAAATAATATTTCTGCTGCAATACTAAGTCAATCTTCTAATACCTATAATATATGAGGGCTAATCACAGCATCAAACCTCTAAACCCTTTTGCTTTTATCCACAACAAAGGCACTAGAGTTTAACAGGAGGGATATTAAGTTCAAACTCATGGTAAACTTTGATCGAGGTGAGAAACTAGATAAAAGTCTCAGACCTCTGGTATGCCGCCCTTGAATGGAATGCCATTGAAAGAGTTACTGTCTCTGAAAAGGCCCCTGTAGCCTATTAGGACCGGTTATAGCATCAAACCCATAAACCCTTTTTGTTTTTATCCACAACAAGGCACTAGAGTTTAACAGGAGGGAACTCGTGTTCAAACTCCTGGTCAAGTCGGATTGATATCTGAAACTAGTTGCAAGTCCAATACCTCTGGTATTAAGCCCCTGTATGCAGCCCTTGAATGCAATGCCAGTTAAAGAGTAATCTCGCCTAGGATATTCAATCATAAGCTTCTAAAAAAATAACATGCATATCATATGGGCACCCAAGGCAAGTTCGAACAGCATTTCACTTACTCGGATTGGTTGTGGTAATGATTGCATTGCCGCCGAAGTCACAGGTCCCGGGTGCCTTACTATTCTTCTGGTAGTAACTGTTGAATGCGTAGGAAGCGTGGGCTGCAACTGTTATTGGCTGATAGCATTGCCCTCCTTGCTGCACAGCTTTACAGTCTGCACCTCCGATACCACAGGCGTAATCAAGAGCAACCTGCAAGGAATTTTCTGGAACATTGGTCCTGGCCACGCACCAGCTCTGAGTCCCTGATACAGCAGGGGTGGTGGTTGTGGGGGTTGTGGGAGTAGTAGTTACAGGGGCTGTAGGGGGATTGAGGACAGGTGTAGTTGTGGGAGTTGTAGGTGTTGTTATAACAGGCGTTGGTGTTGTTATGGCAGGGGGTGTTGTTATGATCGTGGGGGGAGTGGGCGTTGTGATGGGGTAAGTATAACGAGAATGAGGTGTTGTGCTGGGTGTGATGTTCCCTAATTCAGAAGGTCGAACATCGTCACTATTGGTTACAGTAGTAGCTTTCTTTTCTAAAACCTTTCTCAAACCTAAACGCAACCGTCCTTGACTACTACTCAGCTCGTCCATACTCTTCCCATTTACATCCAAAGATCCTGCCAAAACAGACCCAGAAAAGTTATCACAACTCAAAACTGAAATCCGTCAAACAAAAAACACTTTCTTTCGAGCACAAGATCTCTACAGACTAACTGTAACTGGCAATAAAGTTTTATAAGGCCTCTGAGAACTCAAGATCTAAATTTGCTGCCCCTTGCGTAGCCTCCTTAGTTTGCTGCCGCCCTTCAAAAGAGGACTAAAAGTAATATTAGGCATTCATCTACTGCAAGGCTAACACCAAACCCCAATTCCCCGTTTCTCATCACTAACAACATCTGGAGTTGTTCTGCAATGTGGATTACAAACGGCCACTAAAAAACATGAAGTGTTATAAAAACAACAGCGTAGTTGCAAAAGTTATATGATAACCGCCATGAAAACAAGAAGCTTTCTATATCTACCTATTAAAAGAAGTACAACGATGCTGTTATGTAATAAACCCATAGACTAGCTGGAATACATGACTGGAAAACACTCAAGTATTGTACTCACCTGAACAATACATAGCAGATAGTAGCAACAGCACAAACACGAGTTTCAAATCTGGAGCCATTGATAGAGCAATCTCCCTGAATGAACAAATCGCCTCAACCAATATACTCAAACTCCTGAGGCTCCACCTGAGCTGGGCTGAGCTTCAAGCTTCCACCACAAGCCTAGTTCACCTGACTTTGTTTCAGGTTGCGCTGAAACAAGCCAGACCCACCTGCTCTGCTCCACGTCCTTATTCTTACAAACCCAATTTACTCAACTCAGAAATGATGAATCCAAGTGCCGGGAAAAACCCATTTAACACAAGAAGTCCAAGTGAGGCCCAGCACTTTGTTTAGTTGCCTCTTTAATTGGGTTTCATAAGGACAGGGAATCCAAAAAAGGGTCAGGAAAGAAAGAGAGAATCAATCTACCTGTGAAAATTTTCACATAAACTTGTGAGATAAGAATGGCATTAAGCAACCTATGAACTTGTGGGATAAGAATGGCATTAAGCAACCTATGAAGAACAGCTGGAAAGAGCAAGCAACGCTGGATAATTGTATGTAGACAAATTCGATTATAATTCTCTTAGAAGGCAATAGAGCTTATTATTTTGCTAACCCCCTCTTGCACGGCCCGTTGAGAGTGTTAAACGGTCGGCGGCCTCCGCTCTGATGATGGTGACTTAGTATTTTGTATTGTATTCTGTGTCAGTGGGAGCTTGTAGAGTCTACTGCTGAGTGTGTCGTATCAAACGGCTTTATTAGCGTGGGCAGCGACCATCTGCCTTGCCTTGCCTGACATTGGAATCTGCGCTCCTTTTCTTCAAATACTGCGCCTACGCCTAGCTGGCCCATCACATCACAGGTATTTTGAGCTAAACCAATCTTAATTAGCTGTCTGAATCATTAAATTAATTACCAAGTATCATGTACATATTAGTACTAGTCCAAAACATAATCATCGAAGTATCTGTCTGAATCACGCCCAGGCTCCAAATTCAATCCATAGTCGGACATAGGGAAACCTTAAGGGAGCACTTTAATTGACACTTAATAAGTTCCATCTTTCACAGTTGCACTCCCAAAATAAATTGTTTAATCTTGAAACAATAGTTGTATCTTGGAATATGTTGTTTCAATGGCGTTTTCATCTGTTTGGATTCATTTGGCGGGGTAGATTCTTCTTGTTTTAGCGAAGAGGGTTACTTTGAATGTGTCTTATTCAGCACCACAACAAGAACGGGTTATTTTTATATGAGTTATTTAAAATTAGTTTAATTATATAAGTGAAATGGTGGATGAATGTCGATAGGGTTAGAATATTAATGTAAGTAACAAAGACAAATATATATCAATAAATAGAAACATTATTGAGTATGGTTATATAAAAAAAAAAAAAATTGACAACTACAAAAGTTTTGCAGGTCTTGAAGAACTCAAGCGCAGCATGAGGGACATTCGCTACAATTTAGATGACATTGTTGTAAGGCTAACTTGGGTGGAAACGTACATAGACTCAGACTCAGAAACCAATGGTCACAAAGAAGAAGATGTTGTTATCAATGCAGTTCCTCTCAATACCATCAATGCTAATTCAGTCTCACCGAAAATTCACTCTAACAATGTTGGTTCTCCATGTTTGCCAATCATCATCCTTGATTAGCCTTTTTCCATTTCAGTTACAATGGTCTAAAAAAGTGGCCCAATTCCAGCAAGATGACTTGCATCCATGGACTTGGTAGTAGCGTGGTAGATTACGTTATTTCCGATCTTCCATTATACAACGAAATGATAAACTTTGACATCTTAAACAACCACGAGCCTGACTCCGATCATAGGCCTTTACTTATAACCCTCAATTTTATCATGCATAGAGTTCCCATAGAAAATAATACTTACAACCAAAAGAACTTAATATTTGATAAAAATAAAAAGGA
>APFE031484874.1:61930-108402 GCA_000404065.3 Pinus taeda | reverse complement strand
CTTGTCCTGACGATGAACCACACTGGTTGGTTCGAAACGCGTTGGTAAATGTCTTACCTAATGTGATTTACGCCGAAATCTTCTTATAAATATGATGGATCATAGAAGCCTCAATTCTACAAATGCTTTTTCCTTCTTTATCAACTTTTGGCAATATTGTTTGAACTGGCATCTTGTCACCAATAACCTTCTTTAAGCATGAAATATGAAAAACTGGGTGTACTCGAGAAAATGCCGGAAACTCCAATTTGTATGCCATAGTACCAATCTTTTGCAACACCTTGTAAGGACCATCATAATTGGGTGATAAATTATTATCCTTCTTAGGCTCTTTTAGGGACATTTTTTTGTATGGTTGTAGCCGTAAAAACAACTAGTCACCTACGTCAAAACTTCTTTCACTGTGATGGTGGTCTACTTGTTGTTACATTCGATTATGCGACAGAGTGAGGTTATCCTTTAAGAGTTGGAGAACTTGTTGTTGATGCTCGATGTGATCTTACACCACTTGAAACTTAGATTTTTCTCTTGAAGATGATGTGATGGATGGTGGGTGATATCCATAAATTGCCATAAATGGGGTCATTTTTGCTACAATATCGAAGAAAGTGTTATACCACAACTCAGCCAGAGGTAACCATTTGACCCATTGTGTTTGTTTATTAGATACAAATCAACGAAGATATCCTTCCAAACATTCATTCACTATCTCAGTTTTCCTGTCAGATTGAGGATGATAAGATGAACTATGAGCTAATTGAGTACCAAGACAAGAAAATAATTTCGTCTAAAAATTTCCAGCTAAAATGAGATCTTTGTCACTTCAATAATATTTGGGTTTCCATGTAGCTTTTAAATTATTTCCATAAATACAGTAGAAACTATATTGGCTTTAAAAGGATGAGATGATGCACAAAAGTGTGCATGCTTGGTAAGTCTATCAATTACCACCATGATGGAAGTCTTTCCTTTAGACTTGGTTAAACTTGTGATAAAATCCATTGATACCTCCTCCCAATGCTAACTTGGAATGGATAAAGGTTGTAATAGACCCTAAATTGTCTCAACTTTATTTTATTAGAAAACCAAACATTCTGCCACAAACTTCTGAATATTAGATTTAAGGCCATCCCAAAAAATTCCCTTCTTGATCTTGTGAAAAGTTTTTAAAAATACTAAGTGCCCTCATAAGGGGGGGAGTGCAATTCCATAAGAATATTTTTGATTGAGTTGAGGATTTTTATAAAGATATAAGCAATGTTTGTAATATATTGAATTATTTTCCAACCTAAATGTATCAAAAGTACTCAGGTCTTGCTACAACTTTTGAATGAGTGTCCACACCTCTTTGTCATTCTTCCATTCATCCCTTGTTTTGGTTATCCGGCTAGGTTGGATAATAGAAACGAAAAAAACAATGTTTCCACATCATCATCATTTCTTGAGAGTGCAACAACATTTTGCTTCCTTTTTTTTTAGATGATTTCAAAGTCATAACCCAACATCTTTGTGACCCATTTTTTCTACTCTTCTGAAGATAATATTTGTTGCAAAAAGTATTTAAGGCTATCATGATATGTTTTTACCTTGAAGTGTATTACCATTAGCTAAGGTCGTCATTGCTTTAATGCATGTAGTATTTCCAACATTTCATTCTCATAAATGGGTTTGTGTAAATACTTTCCTTTGATTAGATGAATTTCAAAAGCAATGGGTCTTCCTTCTTGCATGAAAACAACACCAATTCCATTTCTTGAGGCATCACATTCCACAATAAGAGTTTTTGTGAAGTCTGGCATAGCTAAGACCAGTTCTTGGCACATTTTCTCTTTAAGATGTTCAAAGCCCTTAGTTGCTTACGGAGTCCAAGAAAATGCATATTTCTTCAGTAATGTTGTTAGAGATGGCAGCTATTCTCCCATAATTCTTAACAAACTTGCAATAATATCCTGTCAACCTGAGAAATCCTGGAAGATGATTTATGGTTGTGGTGATTTTCCATTCCTTAATGACTTTATTTCTTTTAGGGTCTAACTTAAAACCCTCATGAGATAGAATATGACCCAAATATTCAACCTCATGTACTCCAAAGAAACATTTGGAGGTTTGTGCATATAATTGTTCCTCCTCCAATAGTTTGAGCACCACGTCAACTTGTTGAACATGATCCTTCCAATACTTGCTATAGATTAGTATATCATAAAAAATACTAATGCAAATTTTCTAAGGGTGGGTTTGAAAATGGAATTCATTAAACCTTGAAATATAGAAGGTGAATTAGAAAGGCAAAAAAGCATGACCAAAAATTCATAATGACCCTCATGAGTTCTAAATGTTGTTTTCATAATGTCTTCAACCTTCATTCTAATTTCATGACATCTTGAATGAAGATCCAACTTGGTGAAGTAAGTTGCTCCATGTAATTCATCCAACAATTCGTCAATGACATGAATGGGAAATTCTTCTTTCATAGTGAGATTGTTGAACTCCTTATAGTTTAAACACATATGCTACGATCCATCCTTATTTTGCACCAATACTACTAGAGAAAAGAAAGGACTTTGACTAGGTTGAATTATATAGGCCTCTAGCATTTTTGCAACAATACGTTCAATTTCACTCTCTTAGGAATAGGGATATCTGTAAGGCTTGTTTGGAGGAACACTTTCTAGGATCAAATGAGTAGCATGATCAAGATCATGAATTGGTGGGAGACCTTTAGGAGTCTCAAATACCTTGGAATGATTGTCCAAGACTTTTTGGAGATCTGGAGAAATAG
The DNA here is from genome assembly GCA_000404065.3 of Pinus taeda. Lineage (NCBI taxonomy): Eukaryota > Viridiplantae > Streptophyta > Pinopsida > Pinales > Pinaceae > Pinus > Pinus taeda. The sequence goes on along the minus strand of APFE031484874.1, from coordinate 105,623 downwards.
ATGATTTTGTTGTTTGAATCTCTAGTTAGCATAATTGTGAAATTATGCCTTGTTTTTCTTTCTTTAGAAGCTTTTTCATGCCATTAGGGCTAGTTATCCTTCCTAGTTTACCTACAATACCCCTTAATTCAACTTCTTTTCGTTCCCGAAAAAAATCATGAAATGTTCTTGAAAATTAAAAGCTTTCATGCCCAAAGATTATAACCACTGGACTCCTAGTATAACATCAACACCACCCATTGGAATGGAAACCATTGGACTATTCATTACATATTCCCACTATGGTTAGCTTGATATTATGGCACTTTCTAGAGAAATTTATAGTTCCTCCATTTACAACCATCACTTGACACTCTGGAGCTGGATAAAGGAAGCAATTCAATTCCTTGGATTTCTTACAATGAATAAAATTATGGGCACTACCTGAATTCTTGATATATCTTTCTATATTGAGAGTTTGAGGAGTGGTGATTCCTGCCAATGCATTACAAGATATATCCAGATACATTTCTTCTTTCTTTAGGGTTGGTTCCTGGTGTATATCCTACTCTTTTGATGTTTCTTTTTCCTTTTCTTCCTCCTCTTTTCAAGCTATGTAAAATAATTTCTTCTCGACACATTTATGACCTTTAGTGTATTTACTATCACAACTATAAAAAATCCCTTTTGCTCTTTTTTCTTCCAATTGTTGTGGTGACCACCTTGTAGGTTGTGGAATGCTAGAAGAAACAAAACTTCCATCTTTATGGTTGTGAGTGGTAGACTTCCTTGTTGCCATAATTTTTCTTTCAACTTTTCTTTCCACCCTGAATACCTTTTCCAATGAATCAGGTTCCCAAAGGTGAACCTCATGTTGGATGTTATCCTTTAAAGTCCTATGAAGATATCAATCCTACAATCCTATGGAATATCAGTTACCCTGATATTCAATTTTTGGAAGTCCTCAATGTGCTTCGCCATTAAACCCTTTTATTTGAGATTTACCAATTGGCTAAAGAAGGTGTTTCTCTTTGTATCCTCAGAATATGCTATCATTTCCTCCATAAAAATTGACCAAGTGACAAGTGGTTTATGAGAACAAAGCCATCGATACCATACAAACTGAGTGGGTTCTAAATATAACGATGAAATGTGTACCTTTTATGTGTGTTGCACATCATGGAGATCAAAATATTGCTCCATCTATGTTATCCATGTTACCAGATCCTTGCCATAAAAATTCCTCATATATATTTGCAATGTGGTGGGTCTTATACCCAAAATTAGAGTCTCTAAAGTCATAATTCATATTATTTTTATCCTCATCATGACTTTTATGGATTACCTTTATCACTACTGGGAATATTTTTTTGTAGCAACTTTGTCAAACCTTCCATGTTTGATTTTAAACCTTCCATATCCCCTTTGAAACCATCCACATATCTTTTTATTTTTTTCTCTAATCCATCCATCTTAACATTCATCACCCCCAATTCATTTTTGGTTTCTCTTAGCGAGAGTGAAATTTGTTGTCCTTGGTCCTGTAACTTTGATATATCATGTCGCATTTATTCCTCTTCTTCATGCGTCATATTAGAGCTCTTTGGTTGCTTACTGGGTGTGTCCATTTTTTTGTTTCAAGGCATATTGGAATTAAATAATGATGTATATACTTCTCTATTTACTTTTAATCACTTCAAATTTATTCTTCAAACAAAAGTTATGCAAATTAAAAAAATATACATACCTTTTTCCTTGTTTTTTGGAGGTAGATATTGAAACTATTGTATCTCTACAATTTAGCTCTCCAAGATTTGAAATTTCTTCCTGTGCTAGCCTCTTGTGTCTTCTTTCCAATGCCACAAGTCATACCAAGATTGGATTCTTTAAGCTAAAGTTATGCCCAATATCCCACGATGACCTAGTTATGGATTGGTTTAGTAGAGAAAACTTGTACGAAGTGCCACATGTCACTGTTTTGACCTTCTACTCTGAAAATGATACATGAAAAACTAAATCCGTGTAATTTTGGTCACTTTTACGAAATTCAAATTTGATGCTTAGAGAGAAAGTTATGACGATTTTCCATAGGTCACCTATTTGAGATGAAATTCTAGAGCCTGCAAAAAACCTAACTTCCTCAAATCATGTCTCCGAAAATATAACGAACCAAGAATTAAAGTTCGTACAAAAACTTCAACAATATTTCGGCTCCACGTGGTTGCAACTTCAGCTTCTAAAGCCTCATAGAAAAATTTCTATAGAAAAAATTCTAAGATGACCCGTTTGAGGAAGAAAAACCCTAGAATCCAAAGCTATGATACCAAATGTTATGCAACCAACTCAAAAAATAGAAGAATAGATAGATGAATGACTCGAGAAACAACCTCTTTGAGGGGGAAACCTCCTTTACATCACATAAATGAACAATTATTGGATGATACAAATGACAAGACCTCATTTCTATATATAGGAGTCTCAGGGGTCACAATATAATCAGAGCCCACATAACAATAATAATGTAAGGGCACAACAATAACAATAGTTGGCTTCTATGTGGCACAACAATAACAATATGGGGGCTACATTGACAATAAAAATAAGGAGACGAAAACTATTATTATAGGGAATTAACACACCTAGATCAGGTATTTAATTCAATATTTCCTTGCATTTATTAATAAGACTCAATCTATTGAAGGGGCTAAGGCAGAGATGACATATTCTACTGGTGGTTCACCATGTGTTGTAGCTGCTACAACAACACCCTAAAATTTAGCCTACCACTTAAATTTTGGGCCCTCCATTAACACACCTAGATCAGGTATTTAATTCAATATTTCCTTGCATTTATTAATAAGACTCAATCTATTGAAGGGACTAAGGCAGAGATGACATATTCTACTGGTGGTTCACCATGTGTTGTAGCTGCTACAACAACACCCTAAAATTTAGCCTACCACTTAAATTTTTGGCCCTCCTTTACTTTTTAAGGCTCCAATGGTTGTTTCTATGTCTTATATTGATAAGATATTTCAGTGACCTAGCTGCCATCAAACCCTCTGGTTGATCACATTCCCACAATGCATATTGTATATATCCACTATTTCTTTATATTAGTTTATCTTCCTTATGAATGTATTAGGGTTTGGGAGATTGCTATTTAGTGATGCACTTTTAAAGATTTATTTATCCTATTGTAGCTACTACAACAACACCCAAATTTTTGGGCATATTCAAAATTTTGGGTACCCCATCACTCAACCCGAGCTTCTAGGGTTTTTTTTATTTTTTATTCTTATTTTTTTATAGGACCCCAACCGATTTCTCTCCCAGCAACCTTGCCTATTCCCCCCACCCCCCCCCACTTCGGTGCGCCCACTCATGTTTCATGCATAACATTCACAAATCATGTTTTATCTCAGATTTAGGCCTCAGAATCGCATTATGGTTTTGAAGGTTAATGGCTTCATTGATGCATTAAGATTCTATTTTGATTTTAAAATTCATCTTCGCTTGATACGCATCGCGATTAGTGGATATCCTATATTTGAACAAGCATGCATTCAAGGTGGCTTCTCATAAGAGTGACAATATTAGGGTTTATGAGAAACCATAGATTGTTCAAAGAGTGATCCCCTCCCTGTTGTCACCATATCTGCATGCCTCTAGGGGTGCACTCCCATTGACATAACATGGCATCATCACCGGAGTCATAGTAGCACATTTTCCTCAGGTCCTTGGCCAATCCTTCACCTCAGCATGTGCATCAGGGTCTGTGGGAATTATATATTTCCCTTGCATCCTTATAACTCTGGAATATGTGATTGAAGGTCCAACCTTGTTCTGAATCAGTCCTCACCCTTAGATGTGTAATAACAAGATATTTATAGGTGTTTATCCTATGAGCAGGAGATTACCTTGGGCCTCATATAATACCATGATCACTTGTAATTAGTATGCCGGTTAAGGTGCTTGAATGTTGAGCTGATTTCAAAATGAAAGCATAATTCACTCAACCATACAATGTATGACACCTTGAATTGGGATACTTCGGATGCATGTTCCGTTAATGAGTTATGTCCATTGTTTTCATTAAGTTCCATGCTTCCATGTGTAAATATATGCATGCATATGTTGTTTGGGTAAAGTGATTGGTTTGTTTCACCTTCTCTATAGGGATCAAGGGGAGGTGGCTTGGGCACATATCAAACGAGGTAACTGTTTGCCAAAAAACTAATGTTAAATGCGGATGTGAAGGGTTTCTAACATAAGTTGCAGGTTGGAAAGATAGTTCCATACAATCTCTAGGAATCGGTCATAACATACCAAAGGAACAACATCAAAAGGTGGACATATGTACATGAGGCGCAATAGCAGACAAATGGGCTTATCTCACGATCATGCAACATATTGATAATGAACATCCTAGGGTTTCCCAATAACCCTCAATACTCTCCTCATGTCATCTTTTTGGGACCATGTGAATGTTGCTCATCATAATTCCAACAATCATGCTAAGATGAATTAGGAATGTAATAGTTATTGAGTTAGCTCAAGGATCATGAAGGGAAGTTCAAGAGTCATGAGGGGAGGTTATGGGTAATGGGAATTAAGTGGGGCATTAAATGGAATGGGCATGGGTGCACACCCACCAACGCATATCTACACTAAACAATACCTTTCTTTTTGAGTCAACACATTCTTCATTTGTTTCAAGAATTGGCAGCTTCGTCAAAGTGCATTTACTATAGGCTAGTGCCCCTTTGGGATTTACAGGTGATTCCAAAAGAAAGGAAGTGCTTTTTGTGTCTTGTGCCTAAGGCCAATACCCAAGGCTAAGCAGGCTAGGAAGTTTCTCAAAAAGATATATAGATGAATAAAGGCATTTGAAAGTATGACCCTTAGGCAAGATAAGGCAGTAAAGAATACTAGAAACAAAACTAGTTGAGCTTCATGTCATTATTTCCAAAGCACGATATCATTTTATGACTCTGAAGACAAGCTAAAAGTCTGAAAGCCCACAACAATCATGAATAAAGTGATTTTGGATCATCGAAGGCATACCTAGTGACATCACATGGAGAATATGCTACGCTCGTATAGTATTACGGTCATGTTACAAGGAGACATTTCGCCGAGTGTGTTGCCCATATTATGTTGAGGTGTCTATACTAAAAAGTGCCAGTGGTTAAACTATGCAGTGAGAAAACCATATAAAGAAGGCATGTGCTAGAATCATGCCCACACCGACCCATAAGGAACAAAGAGCCATCAATGCATAAACATTGGCAAGGCATTTAGAAATCGAGGGCAATCAAGTGCGATGCATATGAGAAGGGGATGGACAATGTAGACTGTTTTAGGCCACCATCGGAGGCGCAGGTCGAAGAGGATATTTCAAGCCCAACTTGGGTGTTTAGATGCCAGGTGGAAGTAATAGCATGAGCATGATGAAAGGGTCATATATTCCTTACGTGAAGTGGCTGTATCTTTTTCCAAAACAAACTATGAGAGAGTGCCCTAAAATAATCAATGTTAATATGAAAAGGTGTTGAGGACTGCTTAACATCATTTAGCTCATGCCCACATAATACAATAAGCAAATCCATGGATCCCTTGCACAAATAGTGACATTTTTTGAGCCTATTAATATGTGCATTCACATAACCAAAGCGATATCGAAAACCCAGGTATCGTGGTCCTATGGAGAATAATGAAGGGTGGTTGGGTTTCACACCAAACGATGCAACAAATTTATTTTCAACGAGCCATGTCTACTCATTATAGTCACATTTGGACAGGATGATCATGCTAGAAAGAACACATTAATGTTTATGAGGCAGCAATGAGGTCATAATCCGAAAAGGGTCATGCTAACAGTGCCAAAGCTTTGCTGATCACTTCACAGTAAATTCATGGTTTCGATAAGCTCCATATCGATGCAGACCATGTGTTGAGAGCAGATCTGTCTAGCTTCACACACTCACCTTGTTACATGGCACTGACCCATGAAAATATGACAGTGTAAGAGGCGTATAAATTATGTAGTCTCAAGATCAAATGTATAGTATTTACTACTCACACAACACTTATCTCATGCCAAACGTTGCAGGTCCCCCACTCCATTCCTCATCCATGCACTTCCATAAGCTTCGTTTAGGAGATTCAACCTTCAAATGAAGTAAAATATAGGGTATGCAGGAAGATGTTGAGCTATACTTTCAGGCTTGCATTCGAAATAAGCACCACGATGATTCACACTCAAAAAATAGACATTTGCAAGCCCAACGATATCACAGGAGACAAGGCTCAGAAATAAAGCTCTGAATGTAACCTGCGACCATGCTTCTGAGTCACAAGATTGCAATTTAGGAACCTCAAACAAGTGCTTTAAGTGCGACCTTGCTATAGATGCGATTCTGTGACTAATAGTCGCTAAATCATACACAAAGACCTCAAGTGGGCATCCGAGAGATGCGACCTGCAATCTTGTGACTTATAAGAGGGTCACACTTTTTGCTAAGTCGCTGAGTCACATTACAACCCCCTAGGCGACCTCACCCGAAATGCGACTAGCCAGTATCTACTACTTGTAGATGGGACTTGCTTGTTGTATGACCAAGTAACCTCCATAAGTTGCGTTTCTAAGCTGTAAGCAGCTCCCACTTGTGACTTCCTCATCAAATTTGCGACCTGAGGATGAGCTCTCTGCTAAATGATATAGTGTCAAGAAATATTCTAGGATACATTATGGAGAACATATCAAAAATATCATGCAAAGAATGATGAAAGCCATTATAAAGTGCCACAGAAGATCGAGCTATTTTTAAGGACAACATATCAAGGGCCATGAATTCTTGCTTATTATTATTATTATTTATATTTTGGCTTGTATTATTTAAGTAAATTCATATTGGTTATTAATCGATGGTTGTATGTACTTTTAGTGTTAAGGTTGTGAGCAGTGTGTTGATATAACAAAGATATCATCCAATTTATAAGCATTATGCTAGCTGACATGGCATAACATGAAGCTGTATTCAAATATTATTATGAGGATGATAGCTCATAGAAACAACCTAAATTACAATAGGGTACCTCCGGTAGCAGTTGAGGACGAGTCTCAAAGTTAGAAATAAGGAAGAAAGATACTGGTCCATACAGAAGAATTACATTTTATTATGAAGCTTGCGTGGCTAAGGTTCTCCTCCAGCAAGATAGTTGGTCCCTTACAAGCTTCAAGGACCCCTCAATAAACCCCAAGGCTCATCACCAGAGGATTAATGAATGTGAGTGAAGCATAGTGGCAGGAAAACAAGTCGGTTTTAGTACCAAGCATTTGCATCGTTGTGAGATATGGGAAACAAGCATTTTAGGGTTTCCAATAACCTCTACATTCCTCCCCTCTCTCTCTGTCATCATAATGTAAATTTCACCCACCATTATGTTAGCCAATATGTTGGGACTGATCTGGGCATTGTAACAATAATTCTGGCCTGAGAAAGAAGTGAGGAATCTCAAGAGTCATGAGGGTAGCCAAAATTTCATGAGGGTAGCTGAAAGGTCATGAGGGAAGGCCAAGGGTCATGGTAGGTGAACAGTCACTTCACCTCTATAAATGTTCCCTTAGGCCTCTTTCAAAAAGGGAATCTAGCACCTGATTTGAGGCCAATATAGAGAGTTGATTGATGCTTGAGTGCTAGGGCCACTCAACTCTTGGTAGCTAGGAGAGTGGGTTTGTAGTAGGGTTAGGGTTTTGACATTGGGAAATGGTATGAACAACCCATGTTCCACTATTTGGTATTAACCAATTTCATGATTGTATTTGAAGTTGCAACATATTAATAAGATGTTTTATTTTATCTTTGGCACTGATTCCCATGCTCACTCACAGTCGTCGTATTAGCTGTCTGGTACCTCACCATATTTGTATGTGTGCTTCCATATACACAAGATGTTATGTTATGATACATTGTGGTTGCATGTATGTTTCACTTTCAAATCTGTGTTTACTTGTTCCTTGCTATGTCAGTGACCTATTGTGAACTACTTCGTAATTGACCTCTGACATGTTCCTGTTTATTATGTCTGATGGGGTCTTAGCTCACTAATCACCCTCATCATTTATCTCTTCTTATCGTTGCTATGACGTGTTTAAACCTCTTTCTACAATTTGTCAATATTGGGCTGATTTTGTCTTGTTGCCCGAGCACTTCATTCTAGCCCCACACTGGCACCTTCTCATTTGATAACCAAGAGCATAAAACATTCATGGTGGTAGCCATGCCCACATATCAGATGGGGCTCCTATTCTAAATGGTGTGAGGTCTAATTGAGACTTTACACCAGGGAGACCCCTTAGTCGTTGGCGGTACATTTTGTCTCGTCAACAAATTGGCACTATAAGGAGGGCCAAATGACAGACTGAGCCCTTAGAGCCTGTAGTTTAGTCTCATATCTGTTAATGGTTTCGACCAGCATCTTGCTCCAGGGTGTTTATCGGGTTTGTCTATTTTTTGATTTTCCATCCCCCAGGAGCAACTCCATCACTTGTCTTAGTTAAAGTTTGATGGTGAGGATGGAACACCTTTAATCGAGCATATTTTTGATTTCCTCAAGTTTTGTGAATCTTTTGAGATCGAAGATGAAGAGTTCACTTGTGTGTTTTTCTCCCTCACCCTTGAAGGTCACGCCAAGCAATGGAGCCACACATTTCTGGCGACGTCCATTCATTTGTTCGAGCAACTTGTTGGTAAGCTCCAACAAGCATTTGACAGGTACGATTTTCAGGATGTGTTAAAAAGGATAAATGAGCTTAGGATGAAACCTGAAGAATCTTTAGAGGATTTTTCTTTCAGATATGCGCATATTTTCTTTGAATTTCTTGAAAGTGATGTCGATTGGGTGTATTTGAATATAAATTTTAAAAAATTGGTTCTCGTTTCTCTACAACAGTTTCAATTAGAAACAAGTCCTATTTCGCATGAGTATCATCATAATTTGCATATTACAAAGTGTCTAGATTCTACTTGTAATTTTGTTTTGCCTACCTCTCTGAATCTGGAACAACCTCAACCCCATGAGAAAGAGATTACCGTTTGTGGGATTTCTCATCCTCCTCTTGGCTTGTTACATAATAAAATTGTGGCCATAAATAATTCAAACAATGAACAGTGCTTTCTAGGAAATGGATTTGATGATCTCGCCTCTAAATCCCTCGTACATATTTTTGGTCTTGAATCTGAAAACTACATAACATCTCTTCTGATTGAGTCAATTCAACATATGTCACATTATATCCCGGGATCTCATTCCCCTATGCATGACGACTTTGGTCTTGTCTCAAGTAATGTTGACCGTCTTATCAAATCCATGGAACACATCAGGCTTGTAAATCCATCTTTCTCTTTGGTGAACATAAATGGGAAGGATGTGAGTCTCAGTCTAATCGATGCTCCTTCATATGACCCTGTGCATCCATTCTACCTCGATTTAGTCCATGGGTTTACTATACAGGCAGTTCCTTCTGATCATTCACATCTTTATCTTGCTCGCGTTGATTGCAATCATGTACATGGGGGTGATGTTTCATAGTCAAGGGATGCAAATGTTGAACAACTTATGCCTGATCTTTGCCACTCGTAGTTTTTAATAGGTGAAGAAGAGGGCCATGCATCTCACCCAGCTCAAGCTAGGTCTCTCATTGATCCCTTTTTCAACAATTCTCATTTTATCGGAAATATATTCACTCATGCCTTTGGTGATTTTCCTACTTATTCGACTATTGACCCTATGAAGCCCCCAGAATTTGATGACCAACTTTCAAACATTTAGGGAATCATTAGGAAGTTGAGGCACTTCAGCTTCTGCTGATGGTTATTTCAGGTTCATGTTCCTGATGAGACCCATGAACCAAGTTGAATTAGGGGTTATGAAATTAAGGTTTCTACACATCACGCTCCTCACAACATTTTCTTGCCGGATGCGAGCTCATCTTGGAAATCATCTGATTTGAGCATTGTCTCTTTGAGAAAATATTTCCATCACCTTTCAACTGATGTGCATCAACCTCTATATCCTAATTTGTTTGCTAAAGGGAGTGCTCTGGTCATTGTCTCGAATCTTTTTTATTGTCTCCCAGCCAATACAGTATGTTAACATACACAATCAAATGATAACTTACAATATCCTATATGGGAGGGTGCTAATCGCCTGATCTCCCATTTTCTTGACACTCTTGCAGCTGATTTAGTCCATTCTCAGGAATCTAAAGAGTCTCATTTGTCGAGCTGCCAATCTATCCATACTCAAACAATGGATCCAATCCACAATATTTTCACTAATAGTTGTTCGTCACAACCAACGATAACCGTATACATCCATATACAAATCTTGCGAAGCTACCAATATTTGATGGTGTGTTGTTTGAAGGTTCACAGGTTGGCCAGGATGATGAGGCAGTTCAACTTCCGCTGATGGTTATGTCAGGTCCTCACGTCCTTGATGAAGTCTATGAACAATTTCAAACTAGGGTTTCTGAAATTAGGGTTCCTGTGTTTGAATCCTCAGGGATCTTAGTTACACCCAACAAAGGCCCCCTTTTTCAGGGTTATCAAGTTGATCATTCTCTACATCATGATAGGATTTCTAATCAGATTAATCTGACAAATTCCTTTACTAGCTGGTAACATCTTGCCTTGCTTGCTTCAGATTTAGGGTTAAGCATGAACGAAAGTATGTCATGTCTGGATGGCTATGAATTTCATGCCTATAATTTGGTTTACTAGGATCGGGTTGCCATTTGCCTTGAAAGGTATTTTTTGGCATGTTCCCTGTAATTAAACAAGGTTTTATTTCTATTGTGCATACTTTATAGGTAAGCATTTTATTATTTGCACAACTCTTTTAAAAAATTCTAATTGTTGTCATCTTGGTTTTTGTAGGTTGGGAACTACTGTGGTTGCTACATTGGAAGTTTGATTTCACATAACCTGGCATATGCTTTGGTGAAATTAGGATTTAGGGTTTATACTAGTTAGTTTTTAATTTTGCTAATCAGTTGGCTGATTAGAATTTGCTTTATGAGTTAAATGTGTCATGCTTCATTTTGTTCACTGTAGGTACTTAGTTCCCTGCTTGTTTATTTTTTCATTCACGTCCTTGCATTTGTTTGTTGTTGCATGGCATTCATGAAATCTCTGCATATGCATCCCATTGGTCCTTTAATTTCAATTAGTTGATCTCTTCTACTACATGAGCCTTCATGAACCTGAAGTATTCAGACCTGTGGTGTTGTGAATAACTTTCTCACACCTTTTTCTCTTTCTCCAACCTCAAAGTGCATTGCTTCGATCTCTTCACACCTGTTTGTAAACCATAGGAGAGTTTCCTAGTCACCTATCCCTATGATTGTGTGAAGTTGTGATGGTTACGCCAATGGGTACCCTCTCTTAGAGACAGTCATCAAATTTTCATCTTGGATATCTCTCCTATGAGTCTAATTTATTAACAGGGAAAATAAGAACAGATTGCTCATGGGGAACGACCTATACCCATACCCTGAAGCTTGTGCTCAGCGTGGTATTTATTGTTTTGATGACTTGTGTTTTTTTTTCACTTGCTATCGGGAAATGAGATGTGGAATCTTGGCATAAGGGAAAACCTAAATAAGGATATCTCTTAGTTTCTGTCGAAAAAGAAACATCCTCTCTTTCTCGTAAAATATGTCAGGATCCCTCATCCGCCCTAGCGTAATAAATGCCCAAAATAAGTGCAAATGCACATGCAAAAGAAAGTGAAACCAAGTAAAGAGTAAAGGACCGAGAAAGGCTTCCTGCGTAGAGAGGTAATGCAACGACTCTGCCGGGGTATTGACCAGGCTCGCTAGCAGTTGAGCAACGTTTGTGATTTCTTGAAGTGACTCCACCGAGATACTGTCCACACCCACTGGTAGTGGAGCAACACCAGAAACTTACTTCTAAAATTATGAATACAATAAGCACTCTTCCCTATTATTTGCATGATCATCAACAACCCACATGTGTGAACTATTAATTGGGTGTTTACTGACTATCAAGACCTAGCCGAGGTACGAGGGAAGGCATATCTGCAAAGTTCGTGGCAACGCAAGAGGTGCCCATAGCATTGGTTTAGTATTCCCTTGCATCATTATTCACACTCTGACTACTACAGGGGTGTTGATAGAGATACTGGACTCTACCAGTGGTTCGCCAATTGTTGTAACTGCTACAACACCACCCAAATTTTTGGGCATATTCAAATTTTTTGGTACCCCACCACTCACCCCGAGCTTCTAAGGGTTTTTTTTTTATAGGACCCCAACTGGTTGCTCTCCCAACAACCTTGCCTACCCCCCCCCTTTGGTGCGCTCACTCGCATTTCATGCATAACATTCATGCATCACGTTTGATCTCAGATGTAGGCCTCAGAATTGCATTAGGGTTTCGAAGGTTAATGGTTTCATTGATGTGATAAGAGTCTCTTTTATTCTAAAACTCATCTTCGCATGACACACATCGAAATCAGTGGATGTCCTATATTTGAACAAGCATGTGTTCAAGGTGGCTTTCCATAAGAGTGAAAATATTAGGGTTTATGAGAAACCCTATATTGTCAAAAGAGTAATCCCTCACTGTTGTCACCATGTCTACATGCCTCTAGGGGTGCACTCCCATCGACATCACATGGCATCATCGCGGGAGTCATAGTAGCACATTTTCCTTAGGTCCTTGGCCAATCCTTCACGTCATCATGTGTGTAAGGGTCTATGGGAATTATATCTTTCCCTTGCATCCTTATAACTATGGAATATGTGATTGAAGATCCAACCTTGTTCTGAATCAGTCCTCACCCTCAGATGTGTATTAACAAGATATTTCTAGGCATTTATTCTATGAGAAAGAGATTACCTTGGGCCTCATATAATACCATGATCACTTGTAATTAGTATGCCCATTAAGGTGCTTGAATGTTGAGCTGATTTCCCAATGAAAGAATAATTCACTCAACCATACAATATATGACACCTTAAATTTGGATACTTGGGATGCATGTTCTGTTAATGAGTTATTTCCATTGTTTTCATTAAGCTCCATGCTTCCACGTTCAAATATATACATGTGTATCATTTTTGGTTAAAGTGATTGGTTTGTTTCACCTTCTCTATAGGGATCAAGGGGAGGTGGCTTAGGCACCTATCCAATGAGGCAACAGGTCTCCAAAAAACTAATGTTAAATGCGAACATGAATGGTTTCTAAGATAAGTTGTGGGTTGGAAAGATAGTTCCATACAAGCTCTAGGAATCAGTCATAACACACCAAAGGAACAACATCAAAAGGTGGAAATATGTACATGAGGCGCAATATCAAACAAATAGGCTTGTCTCACGATTAGGCAACATATTGATAATGAACATCCTGAGGTCTTCTTTCTGGGATTGTGTGAACGTTTCTCATCATAATACCAACAATCATGTTGAGATGAATTAGGAATGTAACAGTCATTGAGTGAGCTCACGAATCATGAAGGTAAGTTCAAGAGTCATGAGGGGAGGTCAAGGGTCATGGGAATTAAGTGGGGCATTAAATGGAATGGGCATGGATGCACACCCACCAATGCATATCTACACTAAAAAATACCTTTCTTTTTGAGTCAATGCGTTCTTCATTTCTTTCAAGAATTGGTAGCTTCGTCAAAGTGCATTAACTGCAGGTTGGTGCCCCTCTAGGCTTTACGGGTGATTCCAAAAGAAAGGAAGTGATTTTTTTGGCTTGTGCCTAAGGCAAGTACCCAAGTCTAAGCAGGCTAAGCAGTGTCTCAAAAATAAATATAGATGAATAGAGGCATTTGAAAGTATGTCCCAAAAGAAAGAAAAGGCAGTAAAGAATACTGGAAACAAAACTAGTTGAGCTTCATGTCATTATTTCCAAAGCACGGTATCATTTTATGACTCTGAAGGCAAGCTAAAAGTATGAAAGCCCACAACAATCATGAATAAAGTGATTTTGGATCATCGAAGGCACACCTAGTGATTTCACATGGAGAATATGCTATGGTAGTATAGTATTGGGGTCATGTTACAAGGAGACATTTCGCCGAGTGCGTTGCCCATATTATGTTGAGGTGTCTATACTGAAAAGTGCCAGTGGTTAAACTATGCAGTGAGAAAACCGTATAAAGAAGGCATGTGCTAGAATCATGCCCACACCGACCTAGAAGGAACAAAGAGCCATGGACACATAAACATTGGCAAGGCATTTAGAAATCGAGGGCAAGAAAGTGTGATGCATTTGACAAGGGAATGGAAAACATAGATTGCTTTAGGCTGCCATCGGAGGCGCAGGGCGAAGAGGATATTTTGAGCCCAACTTGGATGTTTAGATGCCATGTGGAAGTAATACCATGAGCATGACGAAAGGGTCATATATTCCTTACGTGAAGTGGTTGTATCTTTTGCCAAAATGAACTATGAGAGAGTGCCCTAAAATAAGCAATGTTAATATGAAAAGGCATTGAGAACTGCTTAAGAGATTTAGCTCAGGCCCACATAATATAATCAACGAATCCATGGATCCCTTGCACAAACAGTGGTGTTGTTCGAGCCTATGAATATGTGTGTTCACATAACCAAAGTGATGTCGAAAACCCATGTATCGTGGTCCTATGGAGAGTAAGGAAGGGTGGCTAGGTTTCACACCAAACTATGCAATGACTTTTATTTTCAACAAGCCGTGTCTACTCGTTATAGACACATTTGGATAGTACGGTCATGCTAGAAAGAATACATTATTTTTTATGAGGCAGTAATGAGGTCACAATCCAAAAAGGGTCATGCTAACATTGCCAAAGCTTCGATGATCACTTCACACTAAATTCATGGTTTTGATTAGCTCCAAATCGATGCAGAGCATGTGTTGAGAGCAAACCCCTCCAGCTTCACACACTCACCTTGTTACATGGCACCGACCCATGGAAATATGACACTGTAAGAGGCATATAAACTCTGCAGTCACAAGATCAAACATATAGTATTTGCTGCCCACACAACATGTATCTCACACCGAAAGTCGTAGGTCCCCCACTCCATTCATCATCCATGCACTTTCGTGAGCTTCGTTGAGGAGATTCAACCTTCCAATGAAGTAAATTATAGGGTATGTAGGAAGTCATTGAGCTGTACTTTCAGGCCTGCATTCGAAATGAACACCACGATAATTCACACCCAAAAAATAGACATTTGCAAGCCCAATGATATCACAGGAGACGAGGCTCAGAAATGAAGCTCTAAATGTGACTTACAACCATGTTGTTGAGTCATAAGATTGCAATTTCGGAACCTCAAACGAGTGATAGAAGTGTAACCTCGCTCCTCAGGTGGGCATCCAAGAGATGCGACCTGCGACCTTGCAACTTCTAAGAGGGCCACACTTTCTGCCAAGTCGTTGAGTCATTAAAACCCCCCAGGCGACCTCATTGGAAATGAGACATTAGCTACGACCACCTCCTACCCATGACTTCCTCATCAAATCTATGACCTGAGGATGAGTTCTCTGCTAAAAGATATAGTGTCCAACAGTATGCTAGGATACATTCTAGAGAACATATCAAAATAATCATGCAAAGAATGATGAAAGCCATTATAAACTGCCACGGAAGACCACACTGTTTTTAAGGACAACATATTGAGGGCCATTAATTCTTTCTTATTATTATTGTTTATATTTTTTCTTTTCTTATTGAAGTAAATTCATATTGGTAATTAATTGATGGTTGTATGTGCTTGCAGGGTTAAGGTCGTGAGCAATTTGTTGATATAACAAAGATATCATCCAATTTATAAGCATTATGCCAGCCGACATGGCATAACATGAAGCTACATTCAAAGCTCATTATGAGGATGATAGCTCAGATAACAACCTAAATGACAAGAGGGTAACTCCTGTAGCAGTTGAGGACGAGTCCCAAAGTTAGAAATAAGGAAGCAAGATATTGGTCCATATAGAAGAATTACATTTTATCATGAAGCTTGCATGGATAAGGTTCTCCTCCAACAAGTCAGTTGGTCCCTGTTGTGGCCAGCAACAACCCTCCTCTTATTTTAGTTTTATTACTAATACTAAATAGGTGGGGACCCTTTATCCAAAAAAAAAATAAAAAATGAATTAGTACTTGTCTTCCTTTTTTAAAATCTTACTATCATAAACTTAGGAGAATACTCGAAAAATAAAAAAAGACTTAAGTTTTATGAT
Organism: Pinus taeda; assembly: GCA_000404065.3. NCBI lineage: Eukaryota > Viridiplantae > Streptophyta > Pinopsida > Pinales > Pinaceae > Pinus > Pinus taeda. The sequence goes on along the minus strand of APFE031484874.1, from coordinate 89,372 downwards.
AAGTTCGAACAAAACCATTCTCTCAATAAAGAGCATTGCATCGCAGAAAGGTAATGGATTCCATCCTACAAATGGAATCCTAAGATTGCAAAATCGTGATGCAAAATCATGCACTAAAAACACTCATCGCATCGCATGTCTCAAATATCACTTAAGGTGAAATTCCTTAAATCGCCGATATGCGATGGCGCGTCTCGAAAATCGCATTTTGTAGAAAACACATGGTAATGGATGAATGCCACACACAATGGATTAGAGATATTGCGATCTGCAATATTGCGAAACAAATTGCAAAATCACCCTATCGCAGATCTTAAGGGCTCATCATTCGAAAATTTTTATCCATAAACCGATGCCCAATTATGCGTGTTAATGATAATTAATGAGTTAGTTGGTAATCATTGATGAAATAAGGTTTTGATCTGATCAAAGGGCCATTTCACATAGGGTGATATATTTTATAATATTTTGGCATTTAAGGCTTTCCCGTCACCTTTTTCTTATCATTACTCTTGCCTCATTTGTAAATTGCAGGAACGAAAAGTAGAGAGATATACATAGCAGTGTTCAGAATATTATGGGAAAGAAGGGTAAAGCTCCGAGTTCTGAAGATAAAGGAATGACGCCCTTGTACACAGACACCACCTGTAACAGAGATGTCGGTGTTACTACCTGGGAAAGCATGCACAACCTACTTGAGGAAGAAAATCCCAGAGTAATGGAGGTTACAACAACTGCGGATTCACGCGGGTCGCCTGAGGTGTCGGTTACAGAAATAGCATGTTCATTCTTACACCGAATGGCAGCGAGGCCCAAGATTCTTCCATACATGGACATGGTCAAATGGGTACTGGATAGTGTTGATATCACAAATAAACAATTTAAGACTCAAATCCAAGAAATCATGGAGTCGTTCTTTCCACAAAATTTAAAGTTTATATCCTCTAAAAAAAAGTGCGCAAGAGGCGAAAAATAGCACCAGGGAAGCTCAGATCGAGAAATGGAGGCAGTTTCTAATGCGCGATCACTGGGCAAAACCCCTTGAAGAGGAAAGCCTCAGATTACTTAGTCGCCTATAAACCCAAAAAAGTGTAGGAAAAAATGCTAAAGGCTAAAGGCAAAACTCGAGCTCTAAAACCCATGGTATTTATCAGAGAAATTCTTAAGGTGGTATGTAAATATCAGAGACCACTCTAGGATATTTACCAAATGTACAACATCTACAGACAAGCTCGAGGTAGAAGGCTCAAGAAAGAGAAGAGTCCATCAAAAGGTTAACCAAGTTGAATTGGGATTCTTACTAGACATACTTGGTAAAACCACACAGCCAGTGCATGACTCTCAAATGTATCATTAACTCTGCCGGGAAGATGGCACTAGCACTTGTTGATTCTGTTTTCACAGGACAACTAAAGTCAGAGGTTAGCCAGTCAACTCTCCTCAAGAAAATACTGAATGTTTGCGACTACAAGGAACAGATACATAGATAGTTAATTTCCAGTTTTTGTTTTAGATTCAGTTTTAATTTTAGTTTGCTTTATTTTTGCCTGAAATGAGGACGGTCATTTAAACCGTTTCCTAAATTTTTGTAATAATTTTTTTTTAGATTTAGCTAGTAGTATTTAAACCCTTCTCATGCATTTAGAGAAGGGTCCTGAAATTTATCAAAAACTTGTCCTCAGAACATGCACTTCTGCACTCTCCGAGGAGGTTTTGATGAAAGAATGGAATAAGATTTATTGATATTTGTGTTTAATATCTACTACTAAAATTGCACTTTTGTACTCTTAGTGGATGTTGGACTAAGAAGAGATAGATCATTATTGTTGACGCTTATGAGTAGAACTTGTTATAAATGGTACTTTTATATCTTAATAATTTCTGCTTATGCATCGAGGTGATATTCAAGTTCAGTTATTTATATATGAATGCTTGAAAGCTTGAGCTATCATTTGGCACTTCTGTACGATGATAGCTATTCTATTTATGCTTAATATATGACTAACTTATTATGTGATATGTTTTTCACAATTGTTTTGTCTAACTTTTTATACGAAATGGTTTATCTTTATTGAATTCTTTTCTCATAGTAATTGAATGACCTTTATTACCAATTGCCATTAGAAATGATTTTAGATCGCATAATTGAAAGTTTAAATCCCGGGTTAGTTTTAGAATTAGATATTTGTATTCATTAGAATACAATTGCATGTTGATAAATTAGGTTTAGAATAAAAGCATTTTACTTAGAAATTATTAGAAAGGAAATATCAATTCTCAACACACACACACATAAATTGGGAAACTGGTCCCATATCCCCAGTTGGACCCATTATACCAAACAGAAAAGGAGCTGGTAACCAAGGTCTGGACTGGGTGGGTATCCCCCTTAGCTTCAACATATTTGGCATTAGAAGGAGGGCCTATGAACTGTGAATGGCAAGTAAATCTAAATCTAAATACCATTCTGAGAGTAAATCGCCCTCACCATCTCCCCCAACTTCTCCATCACATTTAGAATATTTAAATCTTGAGTAAGAAGTCGATAAAAAAACAACCACTGCCAAAAACTCGAACATTTCAGAGAAATCTACTATTGAACCTCCTAAAGTTGAATATTTGATTCATAAACTTCAACAATTTTCTATATCACCCCAAAAATCTGAAAAATCTCAAGGTAGTGTGACTTCGCAATATAACCCTTCTCATCCTCTTACTAGATTGAAGAGTGAAAATTTTGGTATTGAACCAACCAAGTTACCTCTACCTACAAGGAAGAGAGCAAGAAAATCACCTAAAGGGTCTGATAGCGAGAGTCTTTCCTCATCATCTTCCATCTCAACCTCCCCATCGCGAAGTCAACCATCCACCCCTCCACTTCAAATTATTGTCCACCAGACTACTGGAACTTCAACATCTCCTCCTCAATCATCTGGAACTATAATATCCTCATCTTCTCAACTGCAAGGAACATTGTCTATGCTTTCCTCTGTTAGTAGTTCAACGATGGCCCAAACTCCATGGAATAACCCAAGAGAAGTCTTAAAGCCTGCGTCCTTGAGTCAAATACTGGCCCATCCTGAAAAATGGTTGCCTAAGTTCAATCCTGGAACATGCATGCTAGCAGAAGAACATATAAACAACTTTATGTTATCTATAAATCTCAATGGGGTTACTAATGAAGACGTTGTTGTCCAACTCTTTCCTTACACTTTGCAAGGAGCAGCCGGATCATGGTATTTCTCATGACCATCTGGATCTATCACTATTTGGGATATTTTCCAAGAAAAATTCTTGACTAAGTTCAGTGATGAAAGGTCTACTACGACACTGATCAATGACCTGTCTAATCTTAGGGTTGAATCACGGGAACCTATCAAAGATTTTAACTCATGTTTTAATAAACTTTTGTACAAAATTCCTACCGCTTCCAACCCTAGCGAAGAAGTCCAAAGTGAATGGTACATCTCTGCACTACCATCAAACATAACAATCTTCATTGATAGGGCCAAAAAAACAACTTTAGCTGACAATATGAAGGAAGAAATGCGTAGAGAAACGTATCATAGCCTTAGAAAAGAAGAACACCATTGATGAACAAAAATCCAAGAAGGTTACTTTTAAAGAAGATCCAAAGAAAAAACCATCGAAAGGCCCATTTGATTTAGAAGGATTGCAGAAAGTTTTGAAAACCATGTCTAATGAAATGGTTGACATTAAGAAACAAGTAGTAGAAACCTCTTCTAAAAATCCTTACAAGCCTTATTGAAGAAATCCTTCAACTGATTCAAAGCCTCCCAATGGTATCACAAATGCTAAATCAGAAGAAGAAGAAGAGGAAGTATCTAACGAAGAGCCTACTGATGAAGAAGTTGTAGAAGTACAAGGTATGTGGGATTTCATCCTCCCAGATGAACAGGATTAATAGGCATCACCATTCAGTACTAGAAGTAGAAATCAACTCGATCCTCCACAACCTAATCTGAAGCCGAAGAGCGCAATCTCAACATCTAAGGATAAAGTTGCAGGTAAGAAAATGTCACCCAAAGCGACTCAAACAAGCTTAGTCCAAACAGATTGACCAACTCCATCTAAAACATTGATTGTTTCTAATATCATAGAAGACATGAAGAAGACTAGGGCTAACATTAATTTTTATGAATTGAGCAAGTTAAAACATCAACAAAAAGCTACTTTTGACAGAGTTACACACAATACCTATTGCACCTCTGCCTGTTGCTGTAATCTCGCAAGCTTCTCATGAGATGGGAAGACCTCCAACTAATGTGACTAATAAATTTGATCCAAACAATATCGCTCTAAGTGGAGGAAGGTTAAGATCTCATACTCCCCCATTTCTTCTTACTTATGAAGTTTTCAACAAAAAATTGCATAATTGTTTAGTAGATTTAGGAGCTTCATCTAATATCTTACCTAAATCAATATGTGCAAAGTTGAACGTCCAACCTCAAAAATCTGTTGTATGCATAGTTTAGCTGGACCGGTCATAGGTTGAAGTGATCGACGAACTAAATCAGGTTACCATAAGGTTGTCATCTAACCCAAAGGTATGTCAAATTATCGATATTTTAGTTGCAGACGTTCTAGAATTTTATGGCCTAATTCTTAGTAGAGATTGATCTGAAAATCTTCATGGATACTTTGCAACTGAATGGTCGCATATGTGGCTCCCTTATAATGGTAAAGCAAACCATACAAAGGTTGAGCAAGAAAGACATCAAAAATACATAGTAACAGAATTGGAATGAGAAAATGAACCTATAGCATACAGAAACTATATAATTGGCAACTATTCTGTTGACTCTTTCTTAGGAAATTTTAATGCTCATACTTTACCTTACTTAGAACATTCTGTTTTATCTCAAGTAGAAATTTTTTCTCAAATAAATAGTTCTAAATGTGTTAATTTTATATATAGTCCTATAAATAAATCTTTATTTTGGAAGTTATTTTTTGATGGTTCTAAGTCTAACGAGGGAGTAGGAGCAGGATGCGTATTAGTCAGTCCAGAGGGAAACAAAACTATGCTAACTTGTAGACTTGAGTTTGATTGCCTAATAATACTGTAGAATACGAAGCCTTAGTACAAGGATTATACAAAGAAATCAGATTAGATATCAAGTATCTACATTCTTCAGATATTTTGAAATTGTTATCAGACAGGTACGAAATACTATACATTATCTATCGGGTCATTTAAAGCGTTATCAATATTTAGTACAATATCTGACTGAACATTTTAAAGCATTCAATATTTCATCAATTCCCAGACTCCAAAATGCTGGTGCTGACCTCTTGGCGAACGTAGCTTCTAAGCTCATTCCCTCAGAACACTATAGCCCAGACATATTTTCAATTGAATTAATCTTTAGACCCTCGATTCCTGATAACATTACCAATTGGAGAATTTTCAATGATGATCTTGATATTGTAAGCTTCCTCACATCAGAGGGATCTTACACCAATCAGATAATTGATGAAGACCAACATGATAAACAATTGCAACAAGATAGCACTAATAATGCTATGCCAAAATTAGTAGTCAAATTAGAAGACCTATATGATTTGAAAGATCGATTCAAAATATCTACCAAGTCAAAACTTCAAAGTTCAACTCTGAACTATGAATTAGTAAATCTAGGAACCGATACCAAGCCGCAGAATATCAATCTATGTCTTAGCCTAGCTCCTGAAGAAATATTAGCGTACATTCATCTCCTTAAACAATACAAAAGTGTCTTTTCCTGGAACTATGATGAACTTAAGACTTATGACACTTCTATCATTGAACATACTATCCCAATGATAAACGATGAAAAACTTGTCTAGCAAAAGCTAAGAAAGATCCATCCTAATCCAGAGAACTAGATCAAACCTGAACTCAACAAATTATTGAAGGCCAAAATCATTTTTCTTGTTTGACATTCTAAATGGGTTTCCAATATGGTTCCCATTAGAAAGAAAAATGGAGACATTAGAATTTGCATTGACTTTCGAAATCTTAACAAAGCCTGCCCAAAGGATAATTTTCCTTTGCCTCCCATGGAGAAAATATTACAGGCAGTTGCAGGATTAGAATTAATGTCCTTCTTGGATGGTTTCTTTGGCTACAACCAAGTTTTGGTCCATCCCGATGATCAATTAAAGACAACATTCAGAACCAAATGGGGTACTTATGCATACCAAAAGATGCCTTTCGGTCTGATCAATGCTGGCGCCACATTTCAAAGGGCCATGGACATCGCATTTAAGTGATTAGTAAACAAATCAGTAGTAATCTACTTGGATGATATAACTGTATATTCCAAAAATTGAGGTGATTATCTCAGAGACTTAAAATAGATCTTCCAACGTTGCCAAAGGTATGGAATTTCACTTAATCCAAAAAAGTCTTTTTTTGCATTAAGTGAAGGAAAACTTCTTGGATCTATAGTGTCAAAATTTGGAATCCATATTGATCCTGACAGAATCAAGGAGATTTCCAAAATACCCTTGCCTCACAGCAAGAAAGCTATGCAATCTTTCCTTGGCCAAATTAATTTTGTAAATGGATTTGTTCCGGACTTTTCAAGAATTGTATCTCCCTTACAAGAAATGATTAAAAAGAATTCAATCTTCAAATGGGGCCAAGACGAATATGAAGCATTCAATCTGATTAAACAAGCAATTGTAAATGCTCCATCTTTAGCAACTCCAAATTTTTCCGATCCTTTCATTTTGTATACATTTGTCTCTGATCTATCATATGTTGTGATACTCACTCAAAAAAATCAAGGCAAGGTGGAAGCCCCAATTTCCTTTTTCAGTTCAAATCTACAAGGGGCTTAATTAAATTACTCAGACGTCGAGAAACAAAGCTTATGCTATTTTCAAAGCGATCAAATATTTCAGACCCTTTCTGCTTAAAACCCATACAAAAATCATAGTACCATTTCCAGTGGTAAGAAATATTTTAGTACAGAAAGATGTGGGTGAGAAAAGAGCTAATTGGGTTACTGCCTTACAAGAAAACGACGCTTAAATTAAACTAGCAAATATTGTAAAAGGTTAAGGCTTTTGCAAAATGCTGGCTGGAGCATCGCTTATTTCCGAAACACCATCTGCAGAAATACAAATGTATGAAGTAAGCCTAAAAAATATTGAATCATTATACGTTGATATCATATTTTATCTAAAGAACAGATATGCTACTTCAAATCTAGATTATACAAAGAAAAGAACTCTAAGATTGAAGGCTAAGCAATATCAGCTTGTAAATGATGTACTTTTTAGGATGAATTATGATTCTATCCTCCTTAGATGTCTTGAGAAATTTGAAGCCGAAAAGGTGTTGCAGGAACTCCACGATGGACCAGCAGGTGGACATTATGCTAGAGACGCCACAACACATAAAATCCTGCGTGCAGGCTATTATTGGCCTAAAATATTCAAGGACGCACATAGCTACGTAAGGAAATGTCAAGTTTGTCAAACTGCTACAGGAAGACAAAAGAAAACATCATTACCTTTGCAACCAGTCAATATTGATCAACCTTTTGATCAATGGGGATTGGATATAATAGGTGAGATCGTTCCTCACTCTTCTAAACAACATAGGTATATCCTTACAACTACAGATTATTTCACTAAATGGGTAGAAGTAGTTCCCCTCAAGACAGCTAATGCTGAACATATCATTGATTTCATAGATCAGTTCATAATCACTAGGTTTGGTTTACCCTTTGCTTTAATGCTTGATAATGCATCGTATTTCTCAGGCAATGCTATGACTGAATTTTCACTCAAAAGAGGTTTTAAACTTAAATACTTTGCCAATTATTACCCACAGGGGAATGGATTAGCTGAATCAACGAATAAAAACTTAATTAGAATCATTAAGCGAACCATTGATCAAAATCATAAAAATTGGCACAAATCTTTGATATATGCTCTATGGGCAGACCGAATAACACAGAAAGCCTCCATTGGTACTTCTTCCTTTAATTTAGTTTATGGGAAAGAAGTAGTCCTTCCAACTCATCTAGCGATTCCCTCTTTGGCCTTAGTTCAATTTATTGACGAAACACCAACTTCTTCCTTACAACTAAGGCAACTGCGAATCCTTAAGCTAGAAGAACAATGAGAACAGGCTGAAATAACTCATGTTCATCACCAAGCATTAGTAAAATCTTCTTTTGATCCAAATATGATATCCAGAAAGGACTTTCAAATTGGAGATTTAGTCTTAAAATGGGACAAAGCTCATGAGGAAAAGGGCAGACATACGAAATTCCAGTGAATGTGGCTTGGCCCTTTCCAAATTGCAGAAATCATAGGTCCATCTACTTTTATGTCACAGGATTTAACAAGAAAAAGAGAATCTTTACCTATTAACGGGCAAATCCTAAAAAAATACTTTCCATAGGAGATCATTCTTCTATTTTTTGTAAATTAGTCTTTCTTTTATCATAAAACCAGTTGTAAATGGTTGCATTTGGAATTCATGAAAAATATAAGCATTTCTTTTAGATTTTGTTTTTCGCTTCTATAAATAGAACTAATTTGAAAAATTGGTCATTATTATTGAAAGGTACAATCAAAGAGTATAAATCTGAAAATGATACTAGTTTCAACCTTGTAAATTTTGATAAAAAGCTACCTTTAGTGGGAATTTGTTTTATATCAGTCAAATGAAAGGTATCACAAACAAAACAAAGATTCTTTGTAGAAAATCTCTTTCCAAAAACTCTACAATTGTCATCCATAGCTATTTTTAAGGAAACAATGACTTCCTCCCCACTTAGGGAATTACGAGCTTCAAGGAAAAATCCGGTGATACACTTTAACTTAAAGAATAAGAGGTCTCATCACGAGCTGGCTTAAAATGATCATAAGATATTGTAGCTTGCTGACTTTGCCAAAACTGCATATCACAACAGGGCAATGACTCAAGATTATTGCAATCAAAAGACAAGGGGTCTCATCACGAGCCAGCTTGTTCATCAAAGTTATAAATCAAGTGAGTGGCATTGTCATAATTTGGCTACCAAACCAAGGCATTGTTCTTTAAGAATTAAAAGAAAATAAAAGCAATAAGTTTGGATATGGATTTCCCTTTGAAAATTGTATACTTCTCCAAGTAGGATATAGGATCATTGCTGGGTAATAGGTAGCCCTGTCGAGGCTATAAATGCTTGCTGGTAGTAGAGGCTTTACCTACGACAAATGAGCATATTTAAAACTGATTTAGAGGGAGAACTTTGTTTTTATCTTTACAAACCAAGTAGGGGCTGATGTAAATACAATGACTAGCTATAGGAAGTAAAAAATCAAAGTTAACATATAAGAAACAAACTATCATTGACAGCTGAAAGCATGATGTACTTTATCTTTCTATAATAAAGTTTGATTTTCTCGAAAAGTTTTCTGTTTTGGAAGTTTAGAAAATCAAAGAAAACAGAGATAACTGGTTCTTCCAAGTGAATCGCCAATTGTTGTGGCCAGCAACAACCCCCCTCTTATTTAGTTTTATTACTAATACTAAATATGTGGGGAACCTTTATCCAAAAAATTAAAAAAAGATGAATTAGTACTTGTATTCCTTTTTTTTAAATCTTACTATCATAAACTTAGGAGAATACCCGAAAAATAAAAAAGGACTTAAGTTTTATGATAAGTTCAAACAAAACCATTCTCTCAATAAAGAGCATCGCATTGCAGAAAGGTAATGGATGCCATCCTACAAATGTAATACTAAGATTGTGAAATCGCGATGCGAAATCACGCACTAAAGACACTCATCGAATCACATGTCTCAAATATCACTTAAGGTGAAATGCCTCAAATCACCGATATGCGATGGCGTGTCTCGCAAATTGCATTTCGCAGAAAACACATGGTAATGGATGATTGCCACACGCAACAAATTAACAATATTGTGATCTGCGATATTGCGAAGCAAATCAAAAAATCGCCTTATCGCAGATCTTCAGGGCTCGTCATTTGAAAAAGCTTTTCCATAAGTCGATGCCCAGTTATGCGCGTTAATGATAATTAATGAGTTAGTTGGTAATCATTAATGAAATAAGGTTTTGATCTGATCGAAGGGCCATTTCACATAGGGTGATATATTTTATAATATTTCTGCATTTAAAGCTTTCCCGTCACCTTTTTCTTATCATTACTCTTGCCTCATTTGTAAATTGTAGGAACGAAAAGCAGAGAGTTATACAGAGCAGTGTTCAGAATATTATGGGAAAGAAGTGTAAAGCTCCAAGTTTTGAAGATAAAGAAATGATGCCCTTGTACACAGACACCACTTGTAACAGATATGCCAGTGTTACTACTTGGGAAAGCATGCACAACCTACTCAAGGAAGAAAATCCCAGAGTAATGGAGGTTACAACAACTGCAAATTTACGCAGGTCGTCTGAGGCATTGATTACAGAACTAGCATGTTCGTTCTTGCACAGAATAGCAGCGAGGCCCAAGATTCTTCCATACACAGACATGGTCAAATGGGTATTGGATAGTGCTGATATCACAAACAAACAATTTAAGACTCAAAGCCAAGAACTCATGGAGTCGTTCTTTCCAAAAAATTTAAAGTTTATATCCTTTAACAAAAGTATGCGAGAGGTGAAAAATAGTACCAAGGAAGCTTGGATCGAGAAACAGAGGCAATTTCCGATGGACGATCACTAGGTAAAACCCCTTGAAGAGGAAAGCCTTAGATTACTCAGTTGCCTATAAACCCAGAAAAGTGTAGGAAAAATGCTAAAGGCTAAAGGCAAAACTTGAGCTCTAAAACCCGTGGTATTTATCAGAGAAATTCTTAAGGTGGTATTAAATATTAGAGACCACTCCAGGATATTTACCAAATGTACAACATCTATAGACAAGCTGGAGGTAGAAGGGTCAAGAAAGAGCAAAGTCCATCAAAAGGTTAACCAAGTTGAATTGGGATTCTTACTAGACGTACTTGGTAAAACCACACAACCAGTGCATGACTCTCAAATATATCATTAACTTTGCCGAGAAGATGGCGTCAAAACTTATCGATTCCGTTTTCGCAGGACAACTAAAGTCGGAGGTCGGCCAACCAACTCTCCTCAAGCAAATGCTGAACGCTTGCGACTACAAAGAACAAATACACAGATAGTTTATTGCCAGTTTTTGTTTTAGATTCAGTTTTAGTTTTAGTTTGCTTTATTTTTGCTTGAAACGAGGACGATCATCTAAACCGTTTCCTACATTTTTGTAATAAACTTTAATATTTTTATATTTATCTAGTAGTATTTAAACCCTTCTCATGCATTTAGAGAAGGGTCCTGAAATTTATCAAAAACTTGTCCTCAGAACATGCACTTCTGCACTCTCCGAGGAGGTTTTGATGAATGAATGGAATATGATTTATTGATATCTGTGTTTAATATCTACTATTGAAATGGCACTTTTGTACTCTTAGTGGATGTTGGACTAAGAAGAGATAGATCATTATTGCTGAAGCTTATGAGTAGAACTTGTTATAAATGGTACTTTTATCTCTTAACATTTTTTGCTTATGCGTTGAGGTCATATTCAAGTTCAATTATTTATATATGAATGATTGAATTCTTGAGTTATCATTTGACACTTTTGTATGATGATAGCTATTCTATTTATGCTTAATATATGAGTAACTTATTATGCGATATGTTTTTCACAATTGTTTCGTCTAACTTTTTATACGAAATGGTTTATCTTTATTGAATTCCTTTCTCATAGCAATTGAATGATCTTTATTACCAATTGCCATTAGAAATTATTTTAGATTGCATAATTGAAAGATTAAATCTTGGGTTAGTTTTAGAATTAGATATTTCTATTCATTAGAATACAATTGCATGTTGATAAATTAGGTTTAGAATAAAAGCATTTTACTTAGAAATTATTAGAAAGGAAATATCAATTCTCAACACACACACTCGTAAATTGGGAAACTGGTCCCATATCCCCAGTCGGACCCACTATACCAAAAGGAAAAGGAGCTAGTAACCAAGGTCCAGACCAGGTGGGTATCCCCTTGTTGTAGACCTGATTTTTGAGGCTTCAACAGTCCCTTACAAGCTTCAAGAACCCATCAATAAACCCCAAGGCTCATCACCAAAGGATTAATGAATGTGAGTGAAGCACAGTGGCAGGAAAACAAGTCGGTTTCAGGACCAAGCATTTGCATCGTTGTGAGATATGGGAAACAAGAATTTTAAGGTTTCCAATAACCTCTACATCCCTCCCCTCTCTCTCTCTGTGATCATAATGTAAATTTAACCCACTATTATGTCAGCTAGTATGTTGGGATTGATCTGGGTATTATAACAAGCATTCTTCCCTGAGAAAGAAGTGGGTAATATCAAGAGTCATGAAGGTAGCTATAAGGTCATGAGGGAAGGCCAAGGGTCATGGTAGGTGAACGGTCACCTCACCTCTATAAATGTTCCCTTAGGCCTCATTCAAAAACAGACTTTAGCAGTTGAGTTGAGGCCAATATAGAGAGTTGATTGATGCTTGAGAGCTAGGGCCACTTAGCTCTTGGTAGCTAGGAGAGTGGGTTTGCAGTAGGGTTAGGGTTTTGACATAGGGCAATGGTATGAACAACCCATGTTCCACTATTGGGTATTGACAAATTGCATGATATGTATTTGAAGTTTTAGCATATTAATAAGATGTTTCTTTTATCTTTGGCACTGATTCCCATGCTCACTCATGGTCGTCGTATTCGCTATTTGGTACCTCACCATATTTGTATGTGTGCTTCCATATACGCAAGATGTTATGATCTAATACATAGTGGTTGCATGTACGTTTCACTTCTGAATTTGTGTTTACTTGTTCCTTGCCATGTTAGTGACGTATTGTAAACTACTTCACAATTGACCTTTGACATTTTTGTATTTATTATGTCTGATGGGGTTTTAGCTCACTAATTTCCCTCATTGTTTCTTCTTATCGTTTTTGTGACTTGTTTAAACCTCTTTCTACAATTTTTCAATCTTGGGTTGATTTTGTCTCGCAACCCGAGCACTTCATTCTAGCCCCACTCTGGCACCTTCTCATTTGATAACCAAGAGTAGAAAACATTCATGGTGGCAGACGGGCCCACATACTAGATGGGGCTCCTATCCCAAACGTTGTGAGGTCTAATTGGGACTTTACACCAGGGAGATCCCTTAGTCATTGGGTACATTTTGGCCCGTCAACATATCCATGACATGCATTGAAATTCACAAGTCATGAATTTATATTGAATGAGTGAGCATGACATTGTTTCTTCATCTTAATTCTAATTCTATTCAATGCATTAGGTTTTGTGTAGTGGTTGTTTTATTCATGCACATTCAAGTCCTAGGCCTCCATGGTATGCATTGCAAATGATAGGCATACATATTGTGTTGCTGACTATTCTTTACTTTGATTTTCATTCTTTGATTTCCATCTTCAATCCTCATCCTTCATGAGTATTTCATGGCATTTTTATGTCATTCTAGTCGCATCGTCATTGTTGGAGATTGCATTCTACATTGATTCGTTTTGGCTAATAGGTTGGTTCATGTACTTGGATATTGGATGGTTTTTCAAGCTAGTGGATTTGTTTCAAGCTTGAGTTTCTGTTGCCAAATCAATACAACCTTCAACACTTTATTTTGACTATTTCACACCATTTTTCTTGGAAGGAATGTTATGATGATGCAGGACATAAATTATAATAAATATTTTGTTCATGAATAAGGAAGAGAGCACGTATATAGATCACCATGAATGTTGAAAAATGTAACTAGGTATGGTCTTCATAATTATCATTGTACTTGTATCATTATGTATTTCATGAAGAGGTAGAAGAAGAAGAAAAATTATTTATTATTATTATTTCATTAGTCAAGCATGTTCATCATGCTTCTAGGGTTTATTGAGTGAAAATAACATTTGTCATGAGTCAATCTACTGTACTTGAGTCAAGTCCCATTTGGAATTTTGGAAGAAAAAGGAAGAAGAGTTTTATTTGAGTCAAAAGAGTCAATTTTGGCCCCACAAGACCAAGTTGGCCTTGGAAGGAACATATTCAACCTCTTGGATGTGTATATATATAGTGCAACTTGATCTCATTTTTTCTCTCATTCGCAAATTCAATTTCTATGCCATGAAGAGAGAGAAAGCCAACGAAAAAGTCAAGGAGAGCGAAATTCAAAGGAGAAAGAGCGAAGTTCAAAGGAGAGAGAATTATGCCACACATGCAAAATTTTAGAGAGTTGCATGGGGCGGAAATTTCAGATATGTTGCAAGGGCTGAAAATCAAAAGTTTCATCAAATTTGAAGATATTTGACCATTGTTGACTTGATTGGTTTTGATTTGGTTGAGGAAGGCTTGAAGGAGGGTTTAATTGGGTCATTTGGAAGGTCTTGGTCTTGGTTCTTGGGTCTTGGATTTATCATTTTGATTTGATTCTATAAGAAGAAAAGATTGGTTGGGTTTTCCCCCTATGGGGTTTTGTCCTAGTTTGGAGGCTATATATTGTGTTCATTATCTTTTGTGATCTTAATGGTTTATATTTTGGTAATGTTTTGATGAAGGGAACATAATTGAAATAATAAGAAGGCAACATATATTCACAAGAAATTATCAAGTAAGAGAAATCAACCCTAATTGCTAGCCTATTTGTTTATGAACAATGGCTTCAAGAGTAAAAATTTAATTTTCACATTATCCTTTGAATTGGTTTTCAAGTAAAGACATGGAGACATGCCAACTAGGTTGCATTTGCAATCTTTCCATATATTGTGCATTTAAACCGTTGCAAGTCAATGTTTGGAAATAATATCTTATATCTCTTGCATAAAGAATTACAATGCCTATGTATGCTTTGAGATGCTATATGTATATATATATATATATACTCAAGCTTTCCTTCATTTGCTATGCTCATTGTAGAAAATTTTCCTATATCCCAAACATAATAAAAATATGAGGCATGCATTATTGATATATCATTGCACACGGAAAAGAATTCACTTAAGGTAGGGTCCCACCTACTAGTTTTAACTTTCCATTATATGCAATTCTTGTAAGATTGACTTTAATTTTTTATTTTAAGGGAATGAGGAAGACACTTGCAATGGTTTGCTAAGTTTCATTATTGACATGTGTCAACACATTCTTAGGAAGCTTAGAGATTATTGTCATATCATGTGTTCCTAATGCATTTATCGTGAAAAATATTGAGAATATTCCATTCAAATTATAGGGAATCTAGTCAAGAGAAAAATGGGGACCTGTCCCCTACTAAAAGATGATCAAAACTCGGTTGGCTTAGAGAAATTACTACCCCTCCCTATAGTTGCAATGTCACATGGAACCAGATCTTATTTTCTATAATTTTTGGAGGGAAGTAGTCCTGTATTAAAGGAGGCTTCCCCTCATATATTTTGTATAAATGAGAGGTTTGAGTAGCCCATTAGAGGATAATTTTTGGAGGTTGGAATTAGGAGTAGTCAAGTGAAGGATTTTTCCTAATATTTTAGTTATGTAATATTTCATCTATGAGCACATTTCTTGATTAATGAGAAGCACTCTTTGGTTTCCAAAATTATTTTTCTTTAGGGACCCAAGTATCCTTGGGTTAGGGCCCAACCTAGGTGCTCAGGACCCCCTCTTTGTACTTTTACTTTCTATGCATTTGTTCAACTAGTCATTTCTATGATTTCACCGATAAATATTATTTTCTACAGGTTGATAAAATAGTTTTATTGATAAGTTAGCTTATGCATCTTGTATTAGTTAATTTATCCATATTTATTTTATAAAATTTAATATTAATTCTCATCCACTAGGCTGCTTATATTTCTATTCTTTACTTGCTATTCACATATTTCTGCATTCTGTTAGTAAATAAATCAGGTTTTCTAGAGTTACAAGAACCTCCAGATTTACTCTTTTGAGGAATAAAATGATTCATAATAAGCATAAGGACAACATGAAGGAATTATTGACCTCTCCTTAGCCCTAATTTACCTTATTCATCTCTCAAATCATAAGTATAATGCATAAAATGATTCTCAGTTGTTCCCTATAGAAAAATAAGGGCATCCTGTAACAGTCCATAAATTATATCAAGACACCTCCATATTTCCACCCAAACCTTGTTTACATTTCCGTAGTACATTAAAATTATCATTATAGCCTAGAGATGGATTAGAGGTTCAAAAACCCCTTAGAAACTTTACCCTACTAACTATAGAAAAAAATCCTTTCCGTAATTAGGGTTTACTGTTTGAATGTCTTATTTCAGTTGCAAGTGGATTTATCATGCACTGTAGAATAGACTTGAGTCTTGAAATGATTTACTTTGTTTACTAGTAGATAACATAGGATTATTTCCCGACATTCACTTTCTTGTATTTAGCATATATATATATATATATTTTCATTTATTTTCCCATAAGACATAGTAGGTTCATTTCTTGTCATTTACCTTTCTACAAATAGAGTAGGTTGCCTTCTATCATTTTCTGTTTTGTTGATAGAATAGGGTTGATTTCTATTGTTTCCTTTCCTTCAAGATAGATTAGCTATATTTGATGTTCCTTGGTTTTCTAAGCCTTTCCTATAGCCTAGATAGAAAAATTGGTCTACGTACTTTTTAGCAACCCTTTAGTTGCATTAGATAAAACAAAAAGGAGAATACATTGCATACTGCACAGATAGTGCTGACACCTCTTAAGTTTGTAGGAATATTGGGTTCATAATTAAAGTTCAAACCCATAGGATTTTTAGCATTCTTTCTGTAATACTAAGGGCCATCACCCATTTTGGGGTAGGAAATGTTGTTGTTGTTGTGCTTGAATTGCATATCAATGTAGCGATGGCTTGAATTATTTCGCTACCTATTAGTGTCAATGTAGATAAATTCATTGATGTATAATGGTCATGAAAATATAACTTGAATGTTACCATTGGAATGGGGGTCTCATTCCTATCGATATCAAAGTTTTGAGAAACATTAGGCTTCAAGGAAAGCTTGGTATAAGTCCCTGAAATTCCTTAGAATTTCTAAGTTTGAGCACTGTAGAAATCAAGTTTGTATCTAAGTTTGGAGGCGTCACTAGTGAGATTTTTCATTTAGGACATATGTGCTTTAAGGCTAGTGAATGTATCTTGGAGTGTAGACATTTCATTGGTTTTATCTTGTGCATTTTCATAAAATAAACAAATGCAAAATCACTCGGATAACTTGTGATGAAAGCAAGTGAAAGGATTATATCTGGGGTGGGGCCCATTTAGGTGCTTGAAGGCTTGGAGATGGATTCATTCATAAGCCATATTTTATGTGGTATCCAGAGTGGGGCTTGTTTGGTGAATGTTTGGCATGAGGTTGGATCACCTCACGAAGTTATGGATGTATTCAGGAATACAATAAATCTGGGGGCGAGGATAAGGTGGCCCAAAGTCGAATAGGAATGTGGATTATGGTTATATGGGGTTTCAAGAGGTTTGTCATTGCACACATTTCATGCACACATGGATATCTCCTTTGGATGCATATAAAGGAATTATTTGTATTGCTCTTAGGGTTTGGGTTTTGTGGGACTCACATTTTAATATGAAGTGGAAATTGCCACAGGCGAATGAAGAAGGCTGTGTGGACACCATGTGGGTGTCACGGGTGATGTGGTAGGGCCATGTTGGCCACTTATCATTTCCATATGGTAGTGACTTGCATATGTTGCAAGGGTTAGCTAGTTGATATTATAAAGAGCATAACTCTCAATCCGAAGATCTGATTAGGATAAAATTTATATCGTTAGAAAGATCTTGACACGTTGAATGTTATGATGTTGTCCAAAGTTAATTCCATAAAATTTGGTAAAGAATTATTTTTTTAACCCCATCTTCATAGTGGGACCATGGAGGTCCGGTTAGTTAAAAGTAATACCTCCCATAAGTGTTGGAAGAGTGAGGGGGTGGGAGGGAGCATTACAATTAATCCTTAACTTGATTTTCTAAGGTAATGCATATGTAAGTAATTGTAAAATGAACGTGTGATGGCCAAGATAGAAAAAAAGAGAAAATGGTGTTGGCATTATGCCTCAGTTGGTTGGTTGGCATTGATGTCAACCCAGTTGTATATGTATATGCACATGGTTTATTGGATTTAGACCTTAGATTGATGGTTGTAGTTGTTAGTGCAGGTTGTTGGCTTATGTATGGATGCCTTGGTAGGATGTGAAGCTCCTACACCTAGTTGACATTATTAGAGACTATCAAGTCATGACTATGGTACTAGGTGTGTGTATGGATGATTTTAAACTTGTATGATCAGTTGAAGGGTTTTTCATTGATGGTTGCAGAGGTTGGAGTGGTTTCAGTTAAGTTTGATAGCTTGAGTGTTGAAGTATCTAATGGATGGAATAAAATCTAACCTCGTTTGACTTGTGTTAATGATGGAGTTGGATCAATGGATAGTTGGAGTGTTGCAGAGGCTACAATGGATTCCTGATGATGTTAAGCAGTGGAACATGTATGGTACAATTCTGAAGGAAAATACTTATGTTTTAGGCCAGTTTCAGCCCCAGTCGCATGGAAGGAAGGTCATGGGAGTGACTGGAGTTTTCCAGTTGAATCCTTACAAAGTAGAGAGAGAATCCAAGGAAGAAAAACCCTAGTCACATGGATGGAGGCTCATTACAGTGACTAGAATGTTCTAGTCACTTGTAGGACATGTTCATGCGAGCGACCAAATTTCTATTTGATTTGGCTCAAGCTTGTGGGTACGATTGGGACTCAGAGCGAAAATTCCTCCACATTCCTCATGCTCACCGATTGTTTATTTGCTTTTCCAACTCGGCTTGTTCGACACTCATCATGTAAAGGTTGGAAAAAGGTTTGTGTGCTTCTAGAAGTTGGTTAGAAGAAAGTATTCACTAGTAAATGAATTTAGTGGATTGATTGAGTCAAGAAACATTGACGCAAGCCACTTCGAACATATGAACAAAGCTCCACTAAAGGATTGGAATTAATTGATGTAATCATTTTCAAAAACTACAAATATGTGGAGAAAGGTTGCTCATTTTTTTGGTTCTCTTGTGTGAGAAAATTGACATAGTGTGTTGGACAGCCATTGATGAGGAGTGTGAATTTGTTGTAGCAAAGTGTGCATGGAGGTATAGCTCTAGCTGAGACAAAAGTACAATTGAAGATATTATGTAGCAATATGGTGTAGATTGATTGTGTGGGTGTATGGATGGAGTGAGTGAGTGCTGAAGTACTTTTGCTTAGATAATTATACGTCTGTAGTTGTGTTGAGTTGTGTGTATACTTTAGTTTATCATTTTCAGATTCATATCATAGATAGATTGTTGGGTTTCTCATTTTGAGCAGCTTAGAGAACCCAATTTGAAAATGTATGAACCATGGTTCACATGGAGGTGTTGAAGGCGTGACGCTTCATTATAGCCAATGTGTAGACAAGGTGGGAGCCTTCTAGCAGATAGATTAGAAAAAAAAGCATATTTCTTCAGAGTCCAATCAGAGTTTGGCAAGGCTCATTGGTGGTGGTGGCCTCCAATGAATGGTGGTTCATAGAGTCATGTGAGAAGAGTATTTCCGTTTGATGTTGCTAGAAAACTATCTTAGTAATCGATTCTTTTAGCTGTTGGGTGGTAGCTCCTCTATGTAAAACTTATTCAACATAATAAAATATTTGAGAAGCAAAGCAAAAGGTGGTTTTTTTCCTTGGAGAGTGTTTTCCACAAGAAAGATATGGTGTTCTTTTGTTCATGTTTTCCTTGATTATCTCTATGGTTCAGATATGTTTTTCTATATGATATAATCTACTAATGGGTTAATGAAGATTGCATTGCAGCGATTGAAAATAATAATAATTAAATGTTAATAAACACAGTCACTACTGATTCACCCCCCCTCTTAGTAGTGAATACATTTTCAACAAATGGTTTTCATTTAAAAGTTGTGACTTGTGCTACATACCTCAAATATATTGACATGGCTTGAACAATGGTATTGGGGCCAATATCTGATAGTACCAACCAAGGAGGATAGACCATACCTTTCTTGAATGCTATTTTTGGTGCATTATAGCAATTCAATGGTATAATGGACGGTTTCAGGATACCTAGAGGGAATTTCTGATATACTCTAGGAATGTGGAAGTAATTCCCATGTTTAGATCTTCCTAATGCAATATTGGTCGAATGGATACAACAAGGGTTACTTGGACCTCCAATAAGGAGATCTTTAAGTTCAATGAGTAGCATCCCAAAGTCTTGGGTATCTCTACATGCATGCTTCCAAAACCATAGTTTTAAATGATTATTGACAAATCTTGTTGTTATTTAGAGACATCTGAACATGTATTCTAGCCTAAATCGAATTAACGATTTTTCCCAAGACAATATTCATAACCATCACAACTTGCATTGTAAATAAAATGTCCAAAGAAAAATACCCTGAAATTAAAGTGCAATAAATAAATATACACTTAATATTTCTATTTGTTTTAATGTTAAAATGAAGTAAATTTTTGCAATAAAAATCAAAATTATATGGAAGACAACATTTAGTAACATATTTTGGCCATAATAAATTTTAGAAAATTATTGATTAAAATAGTGGAGAACAAGAACATAAATTACATAAATATTTAAAGAACATTATGTTATGCTATCTCACATGAAATTCCCTTTAATCCATGAGAAGAAAATAAGATCTTTATACTGAATTCATTGACAACTCTAAATGTGAATTTTAAAATAAACCAAGTGTTGATAATGCAATGTAAAATATCATGTTAAAACATGTGAAAATTGCAACCCTAAGATTAGTAAAATTCCTAATGAAACATTTCAAGTTAATTTCTTTAAAATGAATTAGAATCTAGAAGCATTTAACTTGAAAATTAAACAAAACCAATTCAAGTAAGAAAAACATATTCTAATTAAAGATGTACTCTAGTTAAATTGGTAAAAATAAGTTAATTTTCAAATATTTATTTGTGGAGTGTGTTTTTTTTAATGGTAAAAAAGAAGGAATTGATTTTTTTTTGGCTTAAAGAATAGTTTTAAGAATGGTTCCTTGTTTTGTTCAGGTTGAATTTTCATTTCCATTTCCATTTTCTATCATTTAAATCTTTTTTGTTGTTCATCACCACCTTAAAGACATGGTTTATGTACTCCAAGCTTGAGGTTCTTCCAGCTATGCTTTCATAAAAAAAGTTAACTCTAAAACTAGTAATCAAACCATTAATAATTTTGAAATTGAAGTAAAGACAAAATAAAAAGAAAATTCACAATGGAAAAAATATTTTAATATTTCAACATGAAACTAAATAAAGATAGAGTAAATGATAGTGAAAAGCATACCCTTTGAAAAATTTAACTCAAAGGCTAGACTTTCTCATTATTATGAAAAAAGCTCACGGATCTGAATTTGAAAGTTATTATAAAAACAATGGAAATAAGAAGACTCTAACCGAGATCTTGTTGCAAAGAATTATCTTATTAATCTACAACCAAGAAAAATAAGGTAGAGCACCTTCCTTTTAAAGTAGTAGGAGGTCCCCAAACCATCAATTATAATCCATGTGCTCAATAAAACTAGATGCTCAATACAAGTATTAATGTAACTAACTTTTGCCTACATGTGTGAGATATGAAGGGTAAAAAAATTAAATAAAATAGTGTAGTACTAGCTTAATAGTGGTCTAAATATGTGAATGTAAATAGTCAAATTGCACAATAATTTGCATGCAATAATTCTTGCAAAATTGGTCAATTTTATCCAATTTCATAATTCCTATGGACAATATGCATTCTATGACATTGACTTGATGGAATTCTAGGCACTCTATGAAAATATAGTTTCCTTTGAAGTTGGTTGTTCTTTCTAGAAGTTTTAGAAGTAAATACTCCTAAGAAAATGGTCAAATCACTTCTTAGAAGCTTCTAAACAAGTAACAATGGCGACTGGTTTTGTTCACACTCATGAATGTGACACACTAGCTTAAAAATACATCAAACAAGATCTCCTGTATGAACACTGATACAAGAAAAGGTACTCCCCTCATGTATACAAATAATACATATATAATAAGTAATAATGATTCTAAAAAAATTCTGACTGTACATAAATGTTTATGTAGACCCTTGGTGATGAGGTGGCATCCATGTTAGTTGGAAAAACCCAAATGAATGTCTATGCATCTAAATAAAATCTGGTATGCAGGTACATTGTTATGTAACCAACTCATAAAATAGAAGAAGAGATAGATCAACGAATTCAAAATTAGCCTCTTCGAGGGGGAGACCTCCTTCACATTACACAAATGAACAATTCTTGGATGATTTAAATGAAAAAACCTTCTTTTATGAATATAGGAGTCTAAGGGGTCACAATATAACAAGAGTTGACATAACAATAATAATGTAAGGGGACAACAATAACAATAGTGGGGCTTCTATGGGGCACAATAATAACAATATGCGGACTACATGGGCACATCAATAACAATAAGGGGGCTACACTAACAATAAAAATGAGGGAATGCACTAGTATTATAGGGACCTAACATGCCCCTCTCCTTGGAAAAAGTGTTTTCCTCAATGCTTGAGTAGTTCTAGATGCTTCTGTATAAAATTATCATCCTCCCATGTGGAATATTTAGTGGGTAATTTCTTCCACTTGATGAGATACTCTAAAATTGATCGATTTCGTAGTTGTCGAGTTTTTGTTTCTGTGACTGCTTCAGGTTCTAATATGATTTTTCCCTCCTCGTCAAGTTCTGGAAATATTGTTTGAGATGGGAGCTTGTCACCTATAACCTTCTTTAAGCATGAAACATGGAAAACTGGGTGCACTCGGGAAGATGCAGGAAGCTCCAATTTGTATGCCAAAGTACCAATCTTTTGCAACACCTTGTAAGGACCATAATACTTTAGTGATAATTTATTATCCTTCTTAGCTTGCTTGAGGGACATTATTTTGTATGGTTGTAGTCATAAAAATACTCAATCACCTACATTAAAAATTCTTTCGCTGCGATGTTGATATGCTTGTTGTTTCATTCTATTCTATGTTAAAATGAGGTTATCCTTTAAGTGTTAGAGAACTTGTTGTTGATGCTTGATGTGATCTTCCATTGCTTGAACCTTAGAATTTTCTCTTAAAGATTATGTGATAGACGGTGGATGATATCCATAAAGTGCCACAAATGGGGCCATTTTTGTTACAATATGGAAGGAAGTGTTATACCACCATTCATTCAGAGGTAAGCACTTGACCCATTGTGTTTTTTTATCAGATACAAAGGAACGAAGATATCCTTCCAAACATTTGTTCACTATCTTAGTTTGCCGATAATATTGAAGATGATAAGATGAGCAATGTGCTAATTGAGTACCCAGACGAAAACAATTCCATCCAAAAATTTCTAGTTAAAATGGAATATAATAATCTTTGGGTTTCCATGTAGCTTTTGAATTGTTTCCATAAATGCAATAGAAACTATGTTGAATTTAAATGGATAAGATAATGCAAAAAAGTGTGCATACTTGGTAAGTCTATCAACTACCACCATGCTGACACTCTTTTCTTTGGACTTGGGTAAACCTGCGATAAAATCCATTGAAAGATCCTCCCAACATTGACTTGGAATGGATAAATGTTGTAACAAACCCATGGTCTTAATTTTCTCAACTTTATTTTGTTGGAAAACCAAACATTTCGCCAAAAAATGTTGAATATCATATTTAAGGCCATCCCAAAAAAATTCCTTATTAACCCTGTGGTAAGTTTTTTAAAATCCCGATGCCCTCCTATGGGAGAGGTGTGCAATTCTAGAAGAATATTTTATTTGAGTTGGGAATTCTTACAAAGGTATAAGCGATATTTGTACCATAATGAATCATTTTTCCAGCTAAATGTATCATAGGTACTGGGATCTTGCTGCAACTTTTGAATGAGTGCCCACACTTCTTTGTCATTCTTCAATTAATCCCTTGCTTTGGTTATCCAATCTAGTTGGATAATAGAAATGGCACAAAGAAATTCTTCCACATCCTCATCCTATCTTGAGAGCGCATCTGCAAAAACATTTTGCTTCCCTTTTTTGTAGATGATTTGCAAGTCATAACCCAACATCTTTGTAACCCATTTTTGCTGCTCTTCTAAAGATAATATTTGTTCTAAAAAGTATTTAAGACTATCATGATTCATTTTACCTTGAAGTGTCTTCCCATTTGGTAAGGTTGCCATTTCGTAAGTGCATGTAGTATTTCCAACATTTCCTTCTCATAAATAGCTTTGTGTAAATACTTTCCTTTGATTGGATGAATTTCAAAAGAAATGGGTCTTCCCTCTTGCATAAAACAACACTAATTCCATTTGCCGGGGCATCATATTATACAATAAAGGTTTTTGTGAAGTTTGGCATAGCTAAGGCCAGCTCTTTGCAAATTTCATCTTTAAGATGTTCAAAGGCCTTAGTTGTTGCCGGAGTCTAAAAAAATGCATCTTTCTTCAGTAATGTTGTTAGATGTGCTTCTATTCTCCCATAATTATTAACAAAATTGCAATAATACCTTATCAACCTGAGAAATGCTCGCATATGTTTTATGGATGTGGGGATTTTCCATTCCTTAATGGATTTAATTTTGTTAGGGTATACCTTAACACCCTCATGAGATACAATATGACCTAGATATTCCACCTCCTGTACTCCAAAGTAAAATTTGGAGGATTTTTAATATAATTATTTCTCCTCCAATAGTTTGAGTACCCTGTCAACATGTTAAACATGATCCTTCCAAAACTTGTTGTAGATTAGTATATCATCAAAAAATACTAACAAAATTTTTTTGAGGAAGGGTTTGTAAATAGAATTCATCAAACCTTGAAATGTAGAAGGCGCATTGGTAAGGCCAAAAGGCACGACCAAAAAATCATAATGACCCTCATTATTTCTAAATTTTGTTTTCAGAATGTCTTCAATCTTCATTCTTATTTGATGATATCCTAAACAAAGATCCAACTTGGTGGAGTAAATTTCTCCATATAATTCATTTAATAATTCATAAATGACAAGTATGGGAAATTTATCTTTAATATTGAGCTTTTTGAACTCCCTATAATCCAGAAAATTGTGCCATGATCCATCCTTCTTGTGCACCAATACTACTGGTGCAGAGAAAGAACATTGACTAGGTTGAATTATACCAACCTCTAGCATTTTTGCAACCATATGTTCAATTTCACTCTTTTGGGCATAGGGATATCTGTGAGGTCTGTTTGTTGGGCGTGGTCCAACTTGGTCCAATTTTGGCCAAATAATCCGCATTTTGAGGAGAGGAATGTGCGAATCTATATTTACCACGTTGTGTTCTAGGGGGCTTCGGGGTGGGTTGAAGCCCCTCATTTTGTAACGGGTATCAGGGTTTTATGTGATTGTTTTGTCAAGCTTGTTAGTGTCAGTATTTGCATCCTGCCATCAGTGATCAAAAATCCTCTTTTCATATCATTTTAGGGGTTCAATTTTCCCTAAATATGATTACTTGCTGGCATAGTTTCATATATTTTTGACTGTACATCATCCATAAATTTATTTTTATCATGCCATTTGTATCAGTCATGAGGTCATTATGTCATCTTGAAATTTAGTCCTTCAAGTTCTCATTAGGTATTTAGGGTTTTTCAAGGTTTCATTAGGTCATTAGGGTTGCCAAGGTTCCATTCCATTTCATAAGACCAACAAGTAAATGGTTATCAAATAACATCCCTTCACCATGTGAAGATGATTTGTAAAGAGAAATGCTTATTTCATTATGTAATTTTATGTCTTTCAAATGTAATAATTTCACCATCCCAAGCTGTTAACTCAATGTTCCAAATATGGCAGAACATCAAAAGATCAATTTTTCAAAGGAAATAGTCAAGTGAAAGGGTAAAGTTTCAAAGGGTTAAGTGCATGCCAAAGGGAGTTGTTTTTTACCAAGGGTGTCCAAACCATCATTTTCCACAAGCACTAAACCCTAATTTCCTCACCCATTGAGCTAGGGTTGGCTATGAAATCAGAGACATTTGAGCATATGAGGCATAAGGGAGGTCATTTCAGCAAGTATGAGGCCATTCCAACTCATACACATCATGTCTCTATCATTTTTCAATAAGTCATTCCAAGGGACAAATCATTTGCCACGCATAGGGCCGTTTTTTTTCAAACTATGTTTTAGACCAAAAATGGAAGAATTTGGAAAATGCGAGAGAGGTTTTTGTCCATAATAGGCCAAGTAAGAAACAACTCCTTCAATTTTTACACAGGTGTCATGGTTTTAGAGAAATGTCAAAAATACAGTTGCCCCAGGAGAGTTGATGCACTTCTGAAGTGACCTTGGGAAAATAAATATTTCTCCTAGCTGGAGTGACCAGATGATTCTTGATGATTCAAATAATAACTTGACATAGTGAGCTTTCCAATGAGCTATAATGAGCTCAATTTGGAGGTTAGGAAGACCTCCAAAAGTTTCCTACAACAACACTTTGCATTTTGGCAGCCTCATTCTACACATTTTGACCAATCTTGGGAGATTGAGATTTTGATAGTGCAAATGAACTCCAAATTGAAAAATTCAATTTTTTTTGGAAATTATACTCGACAAGCTTTCCAATGAGCTATCCCACGCCCAATTGTGACATTGGGAATGCCTCCAAAAGTGGTATGAAAAAAGCGCTACACGTAGGGAAGGAGGCGCTGCACGTAGAGCAGTGCGCGTTACATAGGGAAATTTTCTCCAGTTCAAAAATACACAGGCGCTACACGTAGGAGCAATCGTTGTGCTTCTAGGTGAAGGCACTACACATAAGGAAGTGAGCTTCAAAATTGCCTCAAACACCAAAATTTCACAAATTGTTTTGCAATTTCCTCTTCTACAAGTAAGTTTCCCTACACCACTTGATGTTTAGCTTGCACAATGATTGTTTTAGACATTTCCTTCACACTTAGTATCAAACCCTAGTTTTCCATTATAAAACCCTAACTGGTTTGTTTTACCCATCGCTTATCGCTAGAACTAAAATCCTTTTTATATCACTTCCTCTCCCTTCATCTATATTCCTCATATATCCCTCATTTGAGAAGCCCTCTCCCTCACTCTCATGATTCATGCTTTACACATAAGTGTATAAATCCGTCTGTTATGAGACCAACTCAAGAAAAGATAGAAAATATAGATCAACGCCTTAGAATTCAGCGTCTTTGAGGGGGAAACCTCCTTTATATTACTTAAATGAACAATTCTTGGATGATTCAAATGAAAAAACCTCCTTTATATATATAGGAGTCTAAGGAGTCACAATATAAACCAGCCGACCTAACAATAATAATATAAAGCCACAAAAATA
>APFE031484874.1:30405-60479 GCA_000404065.3 Pinus taeda | reverse complement strand
TCTTCTTTTGACCTTTCTTCCTCCTTTTCTTCTTCCTCTTCACAATCTATGTAGAATAACTTCTTCTTAGCACACTTATGACCTTTAGTGTATTTGCTATCACAACTGTAACAAAGCCCTTTTGCTCTTTTTTCTTCCAATTGTTGTGGTGTCAACCTTATAGGTTGTGGAAGACGAGGGGCAACAACACTTCCATCTTTATAGTTGTGAGTGGTATGCTTCCTGGTTGCCATAATTTTGCTTTCCATTTTTCTTGCTAACCTGAATGCCTTCTCTAATGAATCAGGTTCCCAAAGGCGAACATCATGTTGGATATTATCCTTTAAAGACCCTATGAACACATCAATCCTATGCTCCTCTGGAATATTTTTACCCTTATGTTCAATTTTTGGAACTCCTCAATGTGCTCCATTATTGAACCCTTTTGTTTGAGACTTATCAATTGGCTAATTAAAGTGTTTCTTTTTGTATCCTCATAACGTGCTGTTAATTCTTCCTTAAAAATTGCCTAAGTGATAATTTGTTTACGAGAGAAAAGCCATTGATACCATACAAACTAATTTGGTTCCAAATATAAAGTTGCAATACGTACCTTTTGTATGTTTTGCACATTATTGAGATCGAAAAATTTCTCCATTTGTAATATCCATGTTGCGGGATCCTTGCCATCAAACTTCCTCATATCGATTTTTGGAATATGGTGGGTCTTCGATCCCATATTAGAGTCTATGAAATCAGGATTAACATTTATTTTGTTTGCATCATGAGTTTCCTTTACAACCTTTTCACCATTAGTAAGTATTTCTTGTAGAAACTTTGTCAAATCTGTCTTCAAATTTGTCATGTCTATCTTCAAGTCTGTCTTCAAATCTGCCATTTCTCTCTTCAAATATGTCTTCAAATCTATCTTCAAATCGTCCATCTTAGCTTCCATGCCATTTATCTTAGATTCTGTTAGCTTTTGTGAGCGTGACATTTGTTGCACTTGTTCCTGTAATTTTGATATATCATGTAGCATTTATTCCTCTTCTTCATGATTCATGCTAGAGCTTTCAGTTTGTTTACTAAGTGTTTGCATTTTCTTTTCTCGAGGCATCAGTTACTGATAATAATTCTCTAGTATGCCCTTTGAATTCCTTCAAAATAAATTTTCAAACCAATCTTAAGAAAAAATTTAAAAGAATCTACACACCTTTTTTCACTTTGTAGGAGCTTGATATTGCCTCTGATGTATCTCTGTACTTTTGGATCATCTAGTTCTAGAATTACAAATTATAGTATCCCTCTATGTCCTCTTTCCAATGCCACCAGTCTAATCCAAATTGGATTCTCCAAGGAAGAGTTATGCAAAATCTCCCACAGTGACCTGATTATCGACTAGTTCAGTAGAGCGAACTTGTACGACGTGCCATGAGTCACTGTTTTGACCTTTGGATTTGAAAACTATATGCAGGAAACTACTGTCCATCCTCTTTCTATACCTTCTTACGAAATTTCAACCCGATGCTCAGAGAGAAAGTTATGACAATTTTCCCCACGTCACCTATTTGAAATGTAATTCAGGCAAAAAGACCAACTTCCTCAGATCATATCTCCGCAAATATAGTGCGAAAAGCTCTAAAATTTGGACATGAGATTTAGCACAATTTCTTCTCAAATGGTTTTTTTTTTTAGCTTTTGAAACATCGCAGAAAAAAAGTTATAGAGAAAATGCCACGATGATCTGTTTGGAGCAGCGAAACCCTAGAATCCAAAGCTCTGATACCAAATGTTATGAAACCAGCTCAAGAAAAGATAGAAAAGATAGATCAACGCCTTAGAATTCGGCCTCTTCGAGGGGGAAACCTCCTTTACATTACATAAATGAACAATTCTTGGATGATACAAATGACAAAACCTCCTTTCTATATATAGGAGTCTAAGGAGTCATAATATAACCCAACCGACCTAACAATAATAATATAAAGCCATAAAAATAACAATAGAGGGATTCAATGGGGCACAGTAATAACAATATGGGGATAATAGGGGCACAACGATATTAATAAGGGATGCAGCTACAATATTAATGGGGTAATCACTAGTATTATAGGGACCCAACACCATCCTAAACACATCCCTACAAACCCTAAACAAATCCCACTCATTCCATTTATTTTTGTCTAAAAAGTGTGCAACTAAAACAACTTCTAAAGATGGATAGAGGAGATTATGAATATGATGAGGAAAATACAGCTAGTGATAATTTAGCAGAGAGAAGCAGGCAGCACAAAAAACCTCATAAGGGAGGCAAGATCACAAGAGAAGAGCCAACTAAACTAAGAGAATTGCATGCTTGGCTTGAAAGAGTAAATATACACCTTGAAGTGTTGTTAAAGAAGGCCAACAGGGACAACAATATGCTTAGACACATGGCATATCACTACATGACCTGCAATAAGATTTGCAACATAAGAATTGAGAAGCTGAAAGCTAGGTTAAGGTGAGCCTTGAAGGGAAAGAAAGAGGAGGATAGACTTAGAATGTTGGTTGAGGTTTCCTTAGCTCATCAACGCACATGATGGTGGTGCTTCACACAAATTTTGGGCAAGTTTTGGGCAAATTTTTTCAATTGCAAATTTTGAATTTTAATACACAGGAAAACTGGGTGGCACTACACTTTTCCTAGGGGTATCCAATGGAGTAATGGCTTACATTTTTCGATTCAAGGCAGTGAGGAAATGAACCCTAGAAATATTCAGAATTTTTGGAGAAAAATTAGTCCACCAAAAGGTCCAAAAACACTCCAAAATTGACCTTTCTGCCACTTTTTGGACACATAGAAGCAACCTTGGGAGAATCAAGTTTTGAGGGATCAAATGAGCTCCAACTGCCAAAATTCTATGTGTTTTGGAACGTAGACTTGAATACATTTCCAATGAGCTATCATGGGATCAATTTGGATTCCAAGAAGGCCTTCAAAAGGGACCTGGGAGTGGCACTATGCGTTGAGCCAGTGGCGCTGTGCGTATGGAAAATTTTGCTCAGGATGTCTATTTTTCCAGTTTTTTCACTATGACTGTGGATTTTCTCTCATGATGGATAATTTACCAATGTAAATGATGATTTGGAATGTAATTATGGTAGGAACATAGTGATAGAGGGTAGATTCATTAGATTAAAGGTTGTTTGAGGGAAATGAATCAGTTTCCCCTCTTTTAGAGGCAAGTTGTTAGGTGGCCTATAATCCAGTTCCTTGTTTAGGGTTTGTTGAAACAACTCCTCTTCTCATGGATTCGACCCCTGATGCTAGGATGAGTTGTTTTGATGCCTATATCATGTGTTTTCTTAGTCATTTGTTGAGGTTGGACTCACTTGGATGCTCAGAGCTTGATTGTACATCATTGTAAGCAGTTTGGCAAGGAGATTAATAGGATTTGCAACTATTTTTATGGGATCCCTGTGGTATGGAGTTTTATCACAATTTCTTCTTTTGTAATCATTTGTTTACATGTTTTATGTATGCCATCATCAACTTCATTGCTTCTTATTGAATGTTATCAAGTTATATAGGTAGAATCCGTTGTAACAGTGCTATGCCTTGGGAAATCATTCAATATTTTATGTTTTCTACTGTTTGAGAAGGATCCATGATTGTTACATGCTCTCCTCAACTCCTCATCAGTATTAAATACCTCACACCATTAAGCCTAAAGTTCTAAATGCTTATGGCTACCTTACCCCATAGAACACCCTGCATTTTTGACCTAATTTCCCAGACCTAAATTGCCCTGCTCCATCTGATCTAGAAAAACACCAACAAATTCAATCAAAACCTATAAGCTACTATACCTAGCCTAAAATATTGTCCCTGATCCAGTCGTCTTGACTGAGATCCATAAGAAGACAACCCTCTCCCGTCCTAATAGGGCTAGCTACTTGGCTAAGCATGGTTTGTGGTTACCCTGGAATTGCCTCCCTTTAGCCTGCGGTTAATCTAGGTGATAACAAAGCCCATGGTATGTGTACCATAGTTTTGTAGCAATGTAGTGTATATAAAGAGATGTAATTCTTTTTCGAAGATCAAAGGATAGTTGATGAACACAAGTGATTGTATCTTTTGTTTTTAGTTGTATTTTGGGCCTTTAGGAAAGGCTTCGCACCTAAGTGCATGGAGACCATGGAAGAGTTTGTAGCTTAGTGCACAAAACACCCATAGTTGGGTGTGCAGGTCAAGAAGTTGAATGTATTGAAGAGATTCATCTTAATAAAAAGAAGAAGTTTTGGGATATATTTTGTGTTCATATGTATTTTTATGTTTTCTTTCTATCTATTTATGCGAAGTAATGATTGCAAGTAATTGTTATATTGTTCTTTGATATGTTTATGTAATGAATGAAAATATGTGAAGTAAAGTATCAACACGAAGTATTTTATGAATGTGAAGTAGTATATTAGTATAAAACATAAGAAAATACATGGGTGCCATGACGCAGTATCCC
This sequence comes from Pinus taeda, assembly GCA_000404065.3. Lineage (NCBI taxonomy): Eukaryota > Viridiplantae > Streptophyta > Pinopsida > Pinales > Pinaceae > Pinus > Pinus taeda. Next base: position 55,998 of record APFE031484874.1, on the reverse strand, counting down.
TTTGGCTGCAGAAACCTGGTTCCGAAACCTTCCATAATCACTTCGAGTGAGATTGCAATATGCTTGCAGGTTGCTATTGAGAGGGCTAGTGGTTGAGGGTTTTGTTGGTGCATAGTACACTTTGAACTTGGGTCAAGCCCACCTAAGAAAACAAATGGTTTCATTTCCGGGACTAAGATTTGTTTGAGGGATATGTTTTGGCATTCATCGAAGAAAGAAATTGAAGAGTGGGTTGAACAAAAGGAGAAAGAATTTGTATAAAAAGAAAATAGAAACCATTTTCTGTCGACTGAAAGGTGGTTGGAGAAGTACATCTTTGAATATAAATACAAAATATTCTTTGGTTTGTTTCACATCGATTTATACAAGTGGATATCAAGATTGATAGAAAGAAAGGACCGCTTTTAAGGAGACAAACCTAAGGAGTGGAATCCTGAACCAATACAACAACTCAAGAACACCAACAACAGTATCTCAAGAGTTTTTGAATTCTGGATTGATAGCATTTTGGGAGGATTCGTCACCGAGTTCACGGTAGATTTCATCATGTCCTACAGAGAAGTAAAATGAAGATTTTTCAAAGGACTGCAGAGTAAGCTCTTAAGATCTTTGAATCTTGGGATTAAGATGTTGTTGTGTGAAAAGGGAATTTTATGAATGCATTCAGATCATTAACTACTTATGTTTATAAGGTATGAAGAAGATACTGGAACAACGCGAAGTGGAAAAAGGTATAGAATATACACTAGGAAGAGAACTCGTGGCCAAAGTCCAAATACTTTTATAGAAACAGACTATAGTCCTCTATTAAGTGAGTCTGAAAGTGGGGAAAACCATCATGAGAGCCCTAAAGTAACCCCACAGTATTCACCCTTTCAGTCTAGAAGTTCGCCGAAGTTAGAATCAAGTAATAATTAGGGTGTTTTTGGATTTCCCCATCCCTCTAGCCCTCCTACCCCCATCCCCCTCCCCTTACTAATCCCCATCTAATACCCCATTCCCCTCCCCTGCAAGTAGAAACATGGTTGTTGATATTAAGTTGCATGTCTTTAAAGGGACTGGATGAAAGGATCCAGAGCAATTATGGTTCTTATGAGAAGTAGTATGGACAACGAAGCAGTTTCATAATGAATATATAAAGAAAGTGCAAGTTGTCACAACATTCTGAGATAGAGTACTGAAGTGGTATATGAAGTATTCAAGAAATCAGAATAGAGCTTTGCAGATATCAAAACAACACTGATAAAATAATTTAAGAAGCCAAAGTCCGAGTCACAATGTATTACAGAACTAAAGAGATCAAACAAAGGCCTACTAATTCTATTTGGGAATTTGAACAAAGATTCAAGATATTATTGGATCAAGTGAGCTTCAAAATACCTCCGCAACAACATAAGGAATGGTTTATAGTTGTGCTACTCCCACACATAAGATTGGATTTGTCACAACAGAAGATAGAGACTCAAGTTGAAGCTTTAGAGATTGTGATGAAGTTAGAAGCTTCACCCATAGGTTATACCTGTGTGGGTATGCAGTAGATCCAGAGTCAACTGAAAAGTTTGACTAAGTAGATACAGGATATGAAGAAAAGTAAGGAAGTTAGAGAAGAGGTATGGTGTATAAAGTGTAAAGGAGAAGGCCATTCTAAGGAACAATGCCCTCTTTTCAGAACTTAAATCTCTAGTGGTGCACTGAAACCTTTAAATGTCAGATCTAGCTTATGGTGTGAGATATGTAAAATGAGAGGTGAACATCACCCAAGGATTTTGTTTGTTGAAAAAGTATGTATAGACCCCAAGGAACTTGTATTTTAATTTTTTCAAATCAGTGGGACATGTTGAAAATAACTACCGAGCTTATGAATTAATGCTAGATCGAAGTGCTGATGCATATAGAATGCAAGCTGAAGAACTTGGACATGAAGAGCATTCACAACAGGGTGGTCGAGATGGTTATCAGGGTCGAGGTCGAGGTACTGGTCGAGATGGTGGAGTTGGTTGAGGATGAGGACACATTATCTGCCACAACTATAACCAAACATGATATTTTACAAGAGATTGTTAGAACCCTACCACAACATGTAAGTATTGCAAATATTTTGATCATATTATTGAAGAGTGTCTGATACTTATGTAAAAAATGCAAGAAAAAGAAACTAGTAGCCAACACAAAACATCCAAATGATGACCATGGAACCAAGGACTAATGAATCACACATTAGCATTGTAATAAGGAGTGGAGTTGTGACTGGAGCTAATAAAGCAGATGGGAAAAAGGAAGCTGAGGGTACATGGGTAAGAAAAGATATTGAAAAATCCCTTGTCTTTGATATTTAGAAGGAAAAGGAAGTATTCATGGAATCTAGGCGAATTTTTATGGATAATGGGGCTTTGACTTCTACTTCGCAACCAACACAGAAAAATAACCGCAATATAATATCAGCTGCGACACAAGATGTGGATCTAGATATTTTGAAGTATTTTCTACAAACTTGCATGAAGTTGTTGAGAAACCAGTAAGTTGTAGAAGGGTGGCAAGAATTGATAGATTCATGTGCTTCTAAGGAAGTACCACAAGGCGATATGCACATAGTAAATAATCTACACTGACACAAGAAGAGGATTGTAAAAGAAATTAGGCTTAATGCATAGATTGGAGAATATGATATGGATCAGGTTAATATCTTAGATTTAGGGTGTGATGCCAATGTTTTTACTAAGAAAACCTAGGGATTAATGGGTAAGCCGAAGTTATAATGGTCACCTATTCAGTTAAATATGACAAATCAACAAAATATTGTTCCTATAGGAAGGTTATCAGGTGTCACAGTAGACATTGAAGGAGTGCGCACTACGATTGACTTTGACGTGATAGAAATTGTGGATGATAGTAACCCCTATCCCGCGTTACTTGGATTGGATTGGGAATTTGCTAAAATGGATATAATTAACTTAAAGAAGAGGTAATGATATTTGAAATCAACAATATGAGAGTCATTATTCCATTAGATCCATGAGAAGGAGCGAGGTATACTGAACGTGTTAAAGAGGAGTAAAACACAACTGATATCGACAACATTTATTAGATAAAAAGAAAAGAGGAGGAATGGATTAACCCTATTGTAGATGGAAAATTAGGTTAGGAATAAGATAGTTCCTACACTTCAGATTCAAAAGAAGAATTCGAAAATTGGAAAAATAGGTTACATGAAGTTTCTACAAGACGATGTGCAAGGATCACTGAAGCAATTCGTTGTATGATGGCTAAGGTATGTGACTTACCTTTTTATGATGAGTTGCGTAGTATAAAAACTGTTCTTAAAGAATATGAAGAATAGGTACCAAAATGCCAGAGATTGTTATCTATGGATCTAGCCATAAGAGCTACTAATGCTAGATGATGGGGTACACATAAGAAGAATATAGGGACTTGGAAACAATGTTGAAGGTTGATGTGGGTAAGGTTTGGTAAAGTAGAAACAAAGCTGGCAGATAAGTATGATGGTCAAAATGATCCTAGAGAACACATCCAAATCTGCATGACGACATGGAAGGAAATTCCACGAGAGGGATGGGCGCATGGATTCATCTATACATTGGATACAATTACTCAAAATTGGTACTTTGAAATAGAGCTTCGACATGGTATTGTGAGTTGGGAAGAGATGATTGATGGATTTATAATGACATCTAGCTTTGAAGATGATTTTCCATATATAGATTCAGTCCTTTAGATAGTTAAAAAGAATATTTTTGAGAATGAAATTCCACTCACTTGGCAGAATGATTGGGTTGCACAGCTACATAATGTATTGGAATGTTGCAACATCACTGCAGAAGAAGATGAAGACCCTCGCAATATTGACATAATAAAATTTGAAGATTACCATGAAGTAAACAGACTTGAGATAGAGATGCCTGACATAACAAATCCATTAACGACGAAGAAAGTGAATATAGGGCTAGAAGATGAGCTAAAGTTTGCAACGATAAGAAATTATTGGGATGAAGAAGTAGTTAGCAAAGTAACAAATATTTTGCATGAGTAACAGGAATTATTCCCCACTAAGTTCTCAGATATGAAGGGCATAGTAGGAGACTTGGGAGTTATGAAGATTTCTTTGAATCCTGACGCGAAGCCTGTCAAGAAAAGACCTTATAGATTGAATCCAAAATATGAGGAAAAGTTGACAGAAGAATTAGATAAAATGATAATAGATGGGATCATTGAACCTATAGAAGAATCAAAGTGGGTAAGCCCTATGGTGGTTCAGGGAAATAAGGTTAAAGGAGAAACTAGGATTTGTGTAGAGCTAAGGAAATTAAATGATGCATGTGTGCATGATCCATTCCGTACACCCTTTTAAGATGAAGTGTTGGATAATGTAGGAGGACAAGAGGCCTACTCATTCAGAGATGGATTTTCAGGATACCATCAGATCAAAATTGCATTAGAAGATTGACATAAGAACACCTTTGCTACATAATGGGGTTCATATTGGTATATAGTGATGCATTTTGGTCTAAAGAATTCCTCTGCCATATTTTCAATAGTGGTGGTTGCAACTTTCCAAGAATATATCCACAATTTCTTAGAAGTATACTTCGATGATTGGACAATGTTTGGGCTATTGAAGAAACATGTTGCAAGCTTAAGACTGATGCTCGACACATGCAGGTAGTATCAGATTTCTCTGAATATTAAGAAATTCATATTATGTGTACCTTTTGGTATACTGCTGGGACATATTGTTTGCAAGCAAGGATTGATGGTGGATCCTATGAAGATTTCTATTATTGTGACATACCCCCACCGAATATAGTTAGGTAGCTTTGCATGACACTTGGACACACTGGCTACCATAGAAAGTTTATAAAGGGGTATGCATAGATAACTGCACCAATGGAGAAATTGTTGAAGAAAGATGTGATTTTTAGTGGAATGAAGAGTGCTAGAAAATATTGAACACACTGAAAGAGAAAATGGTGACTGTGCATATTCTGGTTTTCTCGGACTGGAATAAGGAGTTTCATGTACATGTTGATGGACCTTGCATAGCGTTGGGTATAGTACTGGCACAACAAGGAGTAGGCGAAATTGATCACCCAATAGATTTTGCAAGCAGGAAACTATCCAAGTCAAAAAAGAACTATACCACCACAGAAAGAGAAGGGCTATCCATGGTCTATGCATTACAAAAGTTCATGCACTATTTGTTGGGAGCACATTTTAAGATGTTCACCGATCACTCTGCACTGAAATATTTGGTGAATAAGCCTGTTTTAGGAGGAAAAATATGTGGATGGTTGTTATTGTTCTAGGAGTATGACTTCGAGGTTGTAGTCAAACCAGGAAGATTGAATGTCAGGCTTGATCATTTGTCGAGATTTGAGATAGGATAAGAACCCACAAGTATCGAGGATAACCTACCTGACACACAATTATTCACAATCAGGGTCGCAGATGATCACTTCGTGGATATTATTCAATTTATGGCCACAAGAATGGTGCCCACAGAGTACACTACGCGACAAAAGAAGGAGTTGGTAGTCAAAGGAGTCAATTTCTCGATGATTGTAGGACACTTGTACATAATGGTATTAGATGAAATACTACGTAGATACGTTCCTAAGCATGGAAGACACTTAGTTTTGGCAGAAGCTCATAGTGGTATATCTGGTGGACATTATGCAGGAAAGACACTACGCAAAAAATCCTGAGAGTTGGGTTATGGTGGCCCACAATACATAAGGATGCAAAGGTTTTTTGTCAAGCTTGTGATATTTTCCAAAGAATAGGGAAACCTTCAAGGAGAGATGAGATGCCACTAGTTCCATAAGTAACTTTGCAGGATTTTGACAAATGGGATATTGAATTTGTTGGACCTATCAATCCACCAAGGAAAACAACTGGTGCGAGGTATATAATCATTGCAACTGACTATTTTAAAAGGTGGGATGAAGCACAACCAATGAAGGATTGCAGCACAAAAACTATTGTGAAGTTCATCTTTGAATACATACTGTCTAGATTTGGGTGCCTAAGGATATTAATGAGTGACCAAGGGTTACATTTCTTGAATAATACCATTGGAGCATTAACTGAGGAATTTCAATTATACCATTAGAAAAGTACCCCATATCATCCTTAAGAGAATGGGACAATCAAAGCTTTCAATAAGATTATGGAGAATGCACTAACAAAAGTGTGAAATGTGAATAGAAATGACTAGGATCTAAGGATTCCAATGGTGTTGTGGGCATATAGGATAACATGGAAGAAACTGATAGGACAAACACATTTTAGGTTGGTATATGGACAAGAAGCAATCATACCTATGGAGTAAATTGTGCCAAGTTTGAGAGTTGCAACTTCTACAAATATGGCAGACCTTGACATTATGGAAGAAAGGATGTCGCAGTTACTGGCTCAAGAAGAAGACAGGTTTATAGTAGGTTTTCATCAACAAGTGAAAAAAAGAAAGGGAAAAATCCTAGCATGATAGGCACATCAAGCTGAAGACATTCTAGGAAGGAGATCTTGTACTTTTATATGATAGAAAATTCATGAAGTTCCCCAAAAAATTTAAAACACATTGATTAGGACCGTATATCATCAAGAACATATTTGATGGTGGTGCAGTTCAACTCATGAAGTTAAACCCTAAGTTGATTCCAATAGTAGTGAACGGTAGTAGATTGAAGGTATATAGGGATGACTCTATCCCTGGAAATTCACACTAAAGAATGAAAGGAGAAGAGTCTTAGTGCCACCTGCAGTTGGAAGTGGGCACTAGACTATAAATTACTATGTAGAAGGGAACTTCACCAAAGGAATATTAATGCACGATATTCAGGAGTATGTCGAAGTCCGAAAGAACCGTGAAGGAAGGATTATCATGCCACAAGGGAAGGTCCATCGAGGTTCACTAGAAATATGACTGTTGGAAGGAAAAAGTTTTCGTTAAAAGAAAGTTATCATTAAGAGGCGCGAGAGAAACACATTTATGAAGCACATTTGGGTGAATCTAGTGCCATATCTGCATTGAATGAGCAAGATCTAAGCTAATCATGGGGTTTGGAATTCAAATTCTCTATAAAAGACATGTCTTGCTCCACATTTTACACTTTTCTATTTGGAGAATTCAATTTGAGAATTTGCGACCAAGTGTGAGACAAGTGTGTTGTTGTATGTCTGAGAGAAGTTTCGAAGAGATTGCTAGAGAGTCTAAAGATAAAGGATTAACAGACATCATGGAAGCATAGATTGGTAAATCCGTAACATCAAGTGTACTTGTGTCCCCAAGGTGCATGAGGTCACCATGAAAACAAGTAGCCATGGAAGGACAACCACAAGGAAGACAAGAAAATAGACTAGCTAAGGCCTCGAGAATAGAGCTAAGGACATCCCCAAGAAGGAATGTGGCGAAAGAGCAGCGGTCAAAGAACAAGAAGGAAAATAAACCTGCGTAGAAGGCAAAGAAACTAATACAATAGAAAGAACGAGAACAAATCCATGACAGTGAGGAAGAAGTTGAGATGCAGCAAATGAAAGACCCCAAAGATGCGATATTCAACATTTTCACACTGTTACTACAAGAAAAAGTGCCATTTGAAGGAGAACTACTAGGAAAAATTCCACAATTGAAGTTGGAGGATTGGGACTTCAATAACCAAAGTAAGTATCCGCAGTTTGAGCCGAGAAGGTACCTACAACAGGTATGCTATCTAGAGAGCAGATTTACAAGGATGGAGCCACAACATTGGGCTCATGGATTATAGAGATCAGGGTTGCTAAACATGTTAAACATGCCACACTTCAGTAGAAGCATGTCTAACACAGCTTGTGTCCGACAGTTACTAGTATTAATACATGACGGATGCCTTTGGCTGGAGATGAGGATCCTAATTGATGAAATGCTGATACAAAGGATTACTGGATTACCCCATCAATGAAAGGATCCCGCTGAAGAGTTCATCGACAAAAAACAAAACAAGGTAGTTACACAAACAATGAAGCACAAGTTCATGATAATCAAGAAGTTGCGAGGTTATGATAGTAATTCTACAAGCAACCAAGGGGTGCACTTCGATGCACACATCTTAGCCAGGAAAATGAGGAGTAAGTGTAGAGTAGGCTAAGTCCCTACAGCCATGGTTTCCTTAGCCATGCAGTGTAACGTCTGGGTTCATTTCAAGTAGGCTATATATTTATGCAGGGAATTTTTGGAGGACTACCGAGAAGCGCAGGAAGAGGGTAATGCATTTCAATATGCATGGTTGATCTTGATCATCACGCTGATAGCATGGAAGGAGATCAAGGACTCACAATTTTCTCCAATCAAAGCAGACGTATGTAAAGCCGCATGGTGTGCCTCACTCTTGCATACCAAGGAGCCATCACACACATAAGAGAACATGATTTTCTTTGTACTATTGTCAATAGATTTGCACATGGTGGTAAACCAACATCCCAATCTATCACCAAGTTTGTATGATCAATATCGGAATATTGCATAATTTAAGGAAGATTTTCACAGGATATATGTAAAGGTTCAAAGGGATCTGATGGAGACATGGAATCCTCTGCCATATTTGGTCACCGAATATGACCTTCTCGGGATAATACAACACTAGTTAGTAGAGCGGATTACTCCAACTATAGAAGACATTGAAGCTGAGAAGGACACCTCGCAGCATGTGGGTCCAAGTGGGAAGGACAAAGGTAAAGACGTAGAAGAGACATAGCCAGATTAGGAACATTGTGCCCAGGATCATCTCAGTGATGTAGAGGCAATAGAAGAATCATTGTTCATAATCAAGAAGAGGATACCTACAGTGACTATGATGATCCCAAGGAAGAAGTAGAATCCAAACAAATCTAAGGGCACAATACCACTTATCCTTACTGATTGGGACATCGACAAAATTGGAGAAGAATTCCAAGAAGTAACTACAGAGACATGGAACATGATTGATAATTTCTACAGAATGCTCTTGGTCAAAGTTTAGCGAGGCATTGTAGAATTAAATGCATTGTAGTAGACAACCATACAACGAGAATAGATAAGTCAATCACTACAGCTAGAGCGAAAGATAAAAACAAAATTTGGATTAAGGGTTATGTAGATACTAGCTGGAGCATTACAATTTTCATCAACTGAAAATGGAGAGTGAGAAAAAAGTTGGGACCGTGTCAATATGAACCTCGTCGCATTGCCAACTCAAATATTGCACAAATTCCACCAAGGTATAACAACTGAACTGCAAGAGCAAGAACATCACACTTTGCTATTAAATATTCAAGTATAGAAGGAAAAAGCTTCACTGAAGAAGGAGCTCAATCAGCTAATTAAGGAGAAGGATGGAGCACACTAGTAATACCAACAACTAGAGGAATCCATCACGAAAATTTTTAGTATAGTTCCATACATAAAGGTCTAAAAAGAAGATTCACTATTAGAGAAGGTCGCGAAGCTTGACCTCGCGATAAGGGATTCAAAGAATAAGTTTGCAAAAATGAAGTTCAAGTACAAAGTGAATATTACTAAGCTACAAATGAGGCTGCATCCAATCACACCACTAGAAGTACATGAGTAGAGGGAACTGGATCTAAACTTTTCACTGAAAATGCATCTTCGACATAGTGGCAGACTCTGGCAAACTACTAGATGAAATAATGCAGATTTGGACCTCACTGAAAGAGGATCCAAACATTAAGAGGATTGAAGAGGAGCTTGAGACGAAGCAGAAGCAGTTGGAAGAAGTCTGGGCAACTAGGAAGACCTTACCAGTCTCTTAGAGGCATGCTAGAATCACTGAAGGACAAACTCTTCAAAAGTAGATTGACAACCTTAAGAGAAAAGAGCATATTTTTACAGAGAGGACTTAGCCATGGTAGGATGAGGCTCTCCAACTTTCAAAGGTAGTAAAAAATAAACTCAAGGAACTATAATAGAGGGAGAAAGAAGTGCTACAAAATATTGTCGCACCAAAAACAGAGGCACAGCTGGAAGAATTGCACCGAGAGGAGAAGCAGGTAGCATAAATGCTTCAATAGTATAATGATGCCTATATGAGCATTGCAACCAAGATTCGAGGCACAACATCTGATCGATTCAGGATGAGTCACATGCGAGTGTTGAGGGCCTATTCGGCATGACCCAACTTGGTCCATTTTTTGTCAAAGACTCTGCATTCTGAGGAGAAGAGTTCGCGAAGCTATATTTAGCATGTGGTGTTCTAGGGATTTCAGGGTGGGTTGAAGCACCTCATTTTATAATGGGTATTGAGGTTTTATGTGAATTTTTTGTCAAGCCCATGGTATGTGAACCATGAATTTGTAACAATGTATTGTATATAAAGAGATGTAATTCTTTGTCGAACATAAAAGGATAGTTGACGAAAACAAGTGATTGTATCTTTTGTTTTTAGTCTATGTGTTGGGCCTTAAGGAAAGGCTCTGCAGCTGAGTGCGTGGAGACATTATAATAGTTTGTAGCTTAGTGCATAGATCACATGTAGTTGGGTGTGCAGGTCGAGAAGCTGAATGTATTGAAGAGATTCATCTTAATAAAAAGAAGAATTTTTGGGTGATATTTTGTGTTCATATGTATTGTTATGTTTGCTTTCTATTAGTTTATGCAAAGTAATGATTGCAAGTAACTATTATATTGTTCTCTAATATGTTTATGTAATGAATGAAAATATGTGAAGTATCAACATGAAGTCTTTTATCACTGCGAAGTAGTAGATAAGTATAAAACATAAGAAAATACATGGGTTCCATGACGAAGTATCCCTCTGGCTGGAGAAACTTAGTTCTGCAACCTCCCATAATCACTTAGGGTGAGACCGCAATCTACTTGTAGGTTGTTATCGAGAGGGACAATGGTTGAGGGTTTTGTTGGTGCACAATACACTTTGAACCTAGGTCGAGCCCACCTAAGCCAACTTCTTGGAATCAAATGAATATCATGATCATGATCACGAATAGGTGGGAGGCCTTTGGGAGTCTCAAATAACTTGAAATTATTGTCCAAGACTTTTTGGAGATCTGGAGAAATAGATGATTTCGATGTTTGAACCCCTAGTGAACATAATTGTAAAATTACACCTCATTGTTCTTTCTTTAGAATCTTTGTCATGCCATTAGAGTTGATTATCATTCATGGTTTCCCCGATAACCCTTAATTCAATTTCCTTTCCTTCCCAAAAACATTCAATAAAAGTTCTTGAAAATTAAAAGTTATCGTACCCAAAGATTGTAACCATTAGACTCCTAGTACAATGTCAACACCACCCATTGAAATGGAGAGAATTGGACTACTCAATACATATTCTCCCATGGATATCTTGCAATTATGGCACTTTCCTGGGAAATTTATGGTTCCTCCATTTGAAATGATCACTTGACACTCTGGTGTTGGATGTAGGAAGCAATTCAATTCCTTGGCTATGTTACAATGAATAAAATTATGGGTACTACCTGAATCAATCAACATTATTACCTTTTTCTTCTTGATATGTCCTTCTATCTTGAGAGTTTGAGGAGTGGTAATTCCAGCCAATGCATTAAAATATATGGTCAGATTCATTTCTTCTTTCGTTGGGGTTGGTACCTGGTGTATATCCTCTTCTTTTTGATGTTTCTTTCTCCTTTTCTTCCTCATCTTCATAACCTATGTAAAATAATTTATTCTCAGCACACATATTACCTTTAGTGTATTTACTATCACAACTATAACAAAGCCCTTTTTTTCCTTTTTTTCCCAATTGTTGTGGTGTCAACCTTGTAGGTTATGGAAGGCTAGGAGCAACAACATTTCCATCTTTATGGTTTTGAGTGGTAGTCTTCCTTGTTGCCATAATTTTTCTTTCAATTTTTGTTGCCAACTTGAATTCCTTCTCCAATGAATAAGGTTCCCAAAGGTGAACCTCATGTTGGATGTTATGCTTTAAATTCCCTATGAAGACATCAATCCTATGGCCCTCTAGAATATCATTTACCCTTATATTCAATTTTTGGAAGTCCTCAATGTACTCCACCATTGAACCCTTTTGTTTTAGACTTATCAATTGGCTAAAGAAGGTGTTTCTCTTTTTATCCTCATAATGTGTTATCATTTCCTTCATAAATATTGACCAAGTGACAATATGTTTACGAGAGCAAAGCCATCGATACCATACAAACTGATTGGGTTCTAAATATAAAGTTGCAACGTGTAACTTTTGTGTGTTTTGAACATTATGGAGATAAAACATTTGCTCCATCTATAGTATCCATGTTATAGGATCCTTACTATCAAAGTTTCTCATATTGGTCTTTGGAATATTGTGGGTCTTCAATCCAACATTAGAGTCTATGAAATCATGATTAACATTTCTTTTGTTTTCATCATGAATTTCCTCTAATACCTTTTTGCCATTAGGAATCATTTCTTGTAGCAACTTTGTAAAATATTTCTTCAAATCTTCCATGTTTCCTTTCAATTTTTCTTATATACCATTGATATTATCTTCCATTCCATTCTTCAAAACACTCATCTTAGCTTCTATTACTTTTTGTGAGAGAAAAATTTGTTGCAGTTTGTCTCCTAAATTTGATATATCATGCTACATTTCTTCCTCTTCTTCATGTGTCATAGTATAGATTTCAGGTTTCTTACTAGGTGTTTCCATTATATTTTTTTTTGGGCATCAATTAATGATAATTATGCTTCACTATGCCCTTTGAATTACTTCAAACTGATTTTTAAAACAAAACTTACACAATTTTTAAAAACTACACACCTTTTTTTTCACTTTGTAGGAGGTTGATATTGAATCTGTTGTATATCTGTAATTTCGGATCTCCAAGATCTTGAATTTCATCTTGTAGTAGCTCTTTGAGTCTTTTTTCTAACCCCACAATCCAATTCAATATTGGAGTCTTCAGGAAAGAGTTATGCATGATCTCCCACAATGACCTGATTATAGACTAGTTTAGTAGAGTGAACTTCTACGGAGTTCCATATGTCACTATTTCGACCTTCGACCTTGAATTACTACAAGAAAAACTAAATTCCATGCAATTTTAGCCACGTTTTACATAATTCAAATCCGACAACTAAAACGAAAGTTATGATGATTTTCCGTAGGTCACTTGTTTGAGACAAAATTTTGGAGCCTACAAAAACCCTAACTTCCCTAGATCATATCTACAAAAATGTAGCAAACCAAGATCTGAACGATTTTAATGAAGGTCCCTTCGATTTCATCTCGACGCGATAAAAATTTCATCTTTTGAAGCCTCATAGAAAAAAGTTATAGTGAATATTCCAAGACGACCAGTTTGAAGAAGCGAAACCTTAGAATCCCAAGCTCTTATACCAAATATTATGCAACCAACTCACAAAATATAAGAAGAGATAGATCAACGACTTAAAAATTAGCCACTTCAAGGGGGAAACCTCCTTTACATTACTCAAATGAACAACTCTTGGATGATTCAAATGAAAAAACCTCATTTCTATATATAGGAGTCTAATGGGTCACATTACAAGTAGAGTCGACATAACAATAATAATGTAAGGGAAAGACAATAAAAAAATCGTGGGCTTCTATGAGACATAATAATAATAGTATGGGGACTACATGGGCACAACAATAACAATAATGGAGCTACACTAAAAATAAAAATGAGGGAATACAATAGTATTATAGGGACCTAACATGCACATATCCAAATGCATGTACTTAGATCATGAGGCATTGTGCACACCGTGAGCTGTGCTACACAAATTCCAATGCATGGATTCCAACTGATAACGACACATCCAACTTGAAATATATATTAAGAAGTAACATAGATAATATAACTAAGAAAAAATAACATAGCATATGTTAGCAGTTTACTTAGAACAACTGGGGGGGGGGGGGGGAGGGGGGGGGGGGGGGGGGGCAACCTTACTCCAATTACATATGTCTATGGGTTAGGACATAAGTCATTTTCAAAGTCCTCTTTGTTAGAGTAGGTAAATGTTGTTAACTTATGGAAATAGGACATATGATTAATCCATGGATTACATTTCAAAATGATATTATGATGAGAAAGGTCTATATTTTGTTCAACTAGCTCATTAAACTATGACTAACAATCTTCATTTATTTGCAAAACCTTATGATATAGAGCTTTTTCTACTTTGGCCTACACACATGTCCCATTTATTTTCTATTTTGATTATTCTTTAATTTTTTCCAAGTTCTTTTTTTTGACATTTGATAAATTAATGATAAATTAGGGGATATTGAATTTTTGTGGATGAGAAGGAAATGTAAGTGAAAATGATGGAAGGTGTTATGTATAAAGGTGACGTGACTATGTTTCCCACCTTGATAGTGGCATAGATTAAGACACCCTTATCCAAAAGTAATTATGTCTTGACATGGTTAGGTGTAACAACTTGGTAACATCTTTACTTAGTTATAAGAGATAAAATATCCATCTAATGATAATACTTCACAAAAAGGTCAAAACCTTAGCATCACTTCTATGCAAGGAAGTAACATAATAAAAATACACACCAACTACGAAGGATCGTTTAGCACATTTGATATAGAGAGGGTACGATATAGGCACTGATATATCATTGAATGCATGAATACATATGAACACAAAAACACAACCGATGGATGGAGATTAATAGGTCCAGGTTGATAAGTAGGAATCTTGTCAAAACAAAGCAAAATCACGCCAATATGAGTATGTCTCTAATATATTTCCCTGAAGGTCAACACCACTCAAATTGTATGCAATGATAAAATCCTTAATCCATAATGTACAACTCAATGGGAAACTATTATAATGGTTGCCACTATTACCTCAATAACGTATCCTCCTCACCTTAGCTCAAATCTTCTTCAACTCAAAGGGGGTATTCCTAGTAGGATTACTCACACTAAGTAATGAGGCACAAGGTGAAATCGATAGTAACCTTATTAAAATAGATTTATGGAGGATTTAGGGTTTGAAAATATAGAATGGAAGTAACTAGATATTAATTCCAAATCTAATAAAGGAAATGAAGTCAAGGTGAATAAAATGGATTATGAGATCAAGAAGAATCCCTCTAAAGAATTGGCCTATTTCATTCATGGATTAAGGCCTCAAGATTAGGACCAAAGGAAACATAATCATTCACCAAATAAATATCAACAATGGGTATTAAATTCTACAAGAAGGGAACCTTAATTGAAAACCTTCACCAACAATATCATTTATGGCTTGACAAATTTACTTGATACTTTTTCTAGGGATCCATAGGGAAGAACAAAGCATGGCACAAAATATTTAGAAAACCAACAATAGAAGAAGGAATAAAACCCTAGAACATATTCTTCCAAGTAGCATAATTACCCTTCAAATGGATTGATCATGAATTCCTGTAGAATAACTGAACATTTGACCACTAACCCCTTTGCACCAAATGAGAGATAAGATAGGGAAGATTCAATAATTTACAATAATAATTGACAAATAAATAAACCTTTACACCATCATATCGTATAATAAATATCTTTCAATTAAGATCTAAGGGCCCATGGAAGCCCCAAAAATCGAATCATAAGTACAAGTGAGGAAGGGAACCATTATTTATAGTGATGCTCACTATTACCCATCCATATATATGGGTAACCCAAGGAATTATTTTTTCTTCTAAGACAGATTTCCAACTAGAGGCCTCATTATGATCCATGCATAGTAGCCTTAGGTGCCTCATGTCCACTATTTGGTGAACTTATCCACTTGACTAGACTATTTATCCAATGAAGGTGGGGTCATTTATGGTGAGATAAATCAACCATTTTTACATACAAGTGCTTTCATTTAATATTTTTGGCATTCTAGTATGGATTATGGGTTGAGATAGATAATAGATCACGATGCCCAGGATGTATAATTGTTACCTCATTTCGCTTTGGTGGTCATAATTGCTTACAGTCTAGTGTGACCTTCCTTAGGGCCTTTCTCTCACTATATAAGAGGAATACAAATATGAGACTATAATTGTGGTAGAATGACCATGTTATTCATAGCCATAATTCCCTTAATTTTTCACCTATATTTTGATTGGTTGTTATAATTTCCTCATATTGGTTCCCTGTATACCTCATCCTTTCAGAAGAAGAGAATAGAAATGCTCGAGGTTGATATGAATATAAAAAAGAACAAAGGAAAAACATAAGCCAAATTTTAAAATCCAAAAGAATTGCAAGCAAATTAAAGAAATTCAAGAGCCAATTATAGCCTTAGCTCTATCCAATCTTATATAGCCACTCTCCCCTAAGTTACATGCATATTTCATGCCTATCAAAGTAGAAGGAATTGTTGGAAAGTGCAATGTGGAAACTATTAATTTAGATTTTCCTTATTCCTTAATACTTGCTTGTGAACTTCATTTATCTTCTTATTTTTTTATTTATTAGATCTTTTCATCAAACAAATATCAAAACCAAAAAAGAAATTAAAATAGATACAAATATTGGGCTCCAAGCCAGGAAAAATTCTCCAAAAGGAAACTTAGAAGAAATCTTCTCTTCTTATAGAATCCACTTCAAATGAGACAACAAAGACCCAAACCCTAGACCAATTCCTCCTTCCTATTATTGCTCTATGATTTTTAAGATTGGTAAGAAAAATATTATAAAGGACACATCAAACCACTTTGGAGCCTAGGATCTAGCCATCTTTTATCTCAGAGAGGGCTCTCTCTGTATATTTTGAGATTTGATTTTTCTTTCTGGTGGTTTAATATTTTAGTCTAGTTATATAGATAAAAGATTTATTAATTGATTTGATTGGTTGGCTAGCATAGATTCTTGTTTAAATTTTTTCCATTGGGATATGGAGTCAACAACTAGATTGTAGCATCAATTTTTTCAGAGCATTCACAAGGCTAGCTAACTATATCTCTTGGATCTTAAAGCACAATAAGGAATGAAATGATAGAATATTGAAATCAGTAGTGGTTAAAAAGCATTTAAGTATTTATTAACCAGACTTCAGAGGAAAACATTTATATAGTAAACACAAATAGAAATAAGGTGCTCTAACAACATATCTTATTCTAAGTTTTCTGTTTTACAACAAGATTTGAATGATGCACATTGAAGGAAATGAAGAAACATTTAACACAGAAAGAAAAACATCACCAGATAAACAATAGCTCAAGTATCTTGAAAATGATCTTTATTATCAATGCTCCAGCTCCAAAATTATAGTGCTCCAAAAAAGAAATAATTTTTAGTTTCTTAGGTCCAACACATAATACTTCCAATGCATGAAGTATTTAACTGAAATCTACAACAAATTCTGTATACACTTGGCAATTTGTTATTAAATACAATGAAACTAAAATTTGACTAGTGTAACCACAAAGTGGTCACGATGAGATAACTTGGACATCTGTTCCCTTTTTTTCTAAATGTCATTGCTAGGTAATCAATTATGCTGTAGTGGATGAGATTTGGCTACTCTTTAATAAGGCATGTTGGCTTTGCTGACTTGGCTGGGTGCTGACTCAGCTCTGCACTATACCTTCAATCTTGCTTGTCCTATTCTTCCTGGTAGTCACTCCATTCATCTCCATCTAGGATTTTAACCTTGATCAACCTGTGATATATCTTATATGCTTCTGTGTACCACACAAAAGTAGGCTTCAGTGTGAAAACATGTTTCAATTAATGTTCAATGAAAATTGGATTGCTGATAGTTTCCAACATTTCTCTTCCTATTATGCTGCCTTTGATATTGGAGAGATTGACAACATCATTTTCTATGTCCTTTAGCCTCTTGACATAATCTTCTCTGGTCATGAGTTTGTCATTAATGAAAAACAGAGAAGGGAGCCCCTTTTGTGTCAAAGGTTCAATTCTGTTGAAAAATATGTTTACTGTCAGCTCCAAATTTTGGCACTTCTCCTCAAGCTATATAGTCAAATTATTCTTTGTCAATACCTTTTTCACCTCTAGAATAGTTTATGTTCTGTCTTCTACTCCCAACTCTTCTAGCTCATACCTGTTCTTTGAATTTAGAAATTTTATGATTCCGGTGGTTGTTGCTAGCATGTCTCCTAGCTCTAGGTTAGTGGTTGAAATAGCCTTAGATTTTTCAACTAGCTCCTTCTGTTGAAATATAATTTGGATGTTGTGCCAGATTTCATTCATGCCATTGATGATATTGTTCTAGATGATTTCCTTCACTCTTCCAAGAGTGTTGCCAATTGATGATTCCTTTTCATATTTCTGCAATTTTTCGATTAATGTTTGTTCCCTCTGCATTTCCATTGAATGTGCACTTTCAGATCTTTTAATCTGGTCCTATAGAATGTTGACTTGAGTTTCCAGCCTCTTGATTTCCTTTGTTTGAAGGTTCATGCTCTCCATGGATCTGGCTAGTTGTTCTGTACTGCTTCCTATCCCTGTATTAGTAGTTTCTAGAGTAGTTGTAGGAATAGCTATAAGAGGAAGAGCCTCCATAGTGGTGATGGCCAATTGTGCTACTTTTTCCTTATTTTGTACCATCTTCTCCATCATTGTTTCCATTTGTTTTATTTGGAGTGATTGCTCCATTATCAGTTTCATCATTTCTACCTTCTAACTCTCTATTTCCTCTATTTATTTGGTCAAGGGATCCTATGTTGCAAGAATTTTGAGCTGCTTTCTCAAGGCTTCTATATCATTCTCCTTCTTCTTAATTACCTCTTCTACTACTTTCACATCTGATGGATCATATCCAATTTTCACCACTAAGTATTCCTAGGACTTACTCCTATTATCTTTTGATTGGGATGAAATATTTTCCATCTTCAGCTGAGATTGAGCATTTGATAAAGCCACCTGAATTTTAAACAAAATCATAGAGGTACTTGTTAGAGTGGAGGAGATCATATCACCTATTTGCTTATGTATTTCTAGTTGATTAATAGGATGAACATTTCTGGCATCAAATTCAAAGGAGGTATGTTTGTAATCAGTTGGAGTTTTAGGTTCTGTTGTTTGTGCTTCGATGAATGCCATATGCATTTTTCCCTTTTTTGAATCGAAAGATGATAGAAGCCTGCCTTCAAAAGTAGAACTTTGCTTCCATAACTGAGCATAAGTACTATTTTGTAACATTTCATTTTTGATCTTTATCTCTCTAAAAGTATAAAAAATGGTCTCCTCTGTTTCTCCTATTATATTTGTAGCTGTGGAAACTTGGAGGGTTTGTTGCCTTTCTAAGATTGAAGTGGGAGGAAAAGATTGATATCCTACTGGAGATGAATTAGGAATATCATTGAGATTAATAACTGTTTACTGTGGTGATTCCTTTCCTAGGTCCATGTCCATGCTTATCCTAGCCCTTTTCCTAAATTTCAGTCTGAACTCTTTCATAGAAGTATCAGTCCCTGGTGACTGATCTTCTCTCGGTCTTTTCCCAGTTGTTTCTTTTTCCTGTTCCTTGCCATTTTCTGGTTTGTCCTCTATACTCTACCTTCCTTGCTGCCTAGGATTCTGTGCACTTGAAGAAGAAAGTATTTGATCCTCAGCCTCCTACAACGTTTCGGGCATCCACTCTATCTGGTTCATGAATTTGTCTATTTCAGGCCCGTGACTATGAATATAAGGTGTTGATTTGTTTTCCACCCTTTTCTTGGAGATGATGCCCCATGGGTCATAGGACCATGTGAGGCTGTGAGTGAACTTCATTTCTTTCAATTTCTTGTTAGCCTCCTCACCTGCTGCCCCACTGTTGCAAATAAAAGGGACAATCTAGGATTTGATCCTAAATTGAGAATTCTTCTTTGCTGCTACAAAATATACTTCATCTACATGGACCATCTGCCTGATATACTCAAGTGAGAATATCCTCATAGGGAGGAACTTTGGCAGCTTGTAAGGGGCTAATTCACATCTATATGCCCTTCATTTTGTGTTGTTTTGGTACAAGTACCAATATCCTGTTCTTGCTTGGTCTGTCAACTACATAATCCTTTTAATTTCTTCACTAATTCTGGGTTCTGTTGTATCGCTGAGGAGGCTCATAGCTAGATGGAAAAAAATTTCTATGAATGTTTTGTATGTGAAGTCCCTTTGATTCTTCATCACCAAGGTTGTTTAGAAGATGACAGTTTGGGGTTCGCCTTCTTCATTTAACTTGCTCATTACAAATTGAAATATGTCTACCTAAAAATAAACAAACATGTACACTAATACTAAAGAATACTGAACCACTTCTTCTGTGGTGAAATTTATGAATTTCTCGTGGCTGGCATTTGCCAGGAACTGACTAAAATTAAACAAGATAGAGGGCTTTGCATCACATGAAAATATGGACAGAAAACCTATTATGGCCTCATCAAGCCACTAATCTGAATAATAGCCTAGAAGATATGATAGTATAGTGACTTCCATCAACAAATTTATCCTCCCACTAATAGTAGATGTCAAAGAGGTCAAATTTAGATATAGTCTCATGTATCTTGAAATCTCTATTTGCAAGTGGAATATGGTCCAAGTCCACTAGTGGGTGCACCATTGGATTGAACACCTCCTGTTCTTTCTTCTTCGGTGGCATGGTTATCTTCTACAAATTTTAAATCTGAGCTATCTTTGGATTTTCAAGTGAACTATATTTAGAAAGGGATGATAAGAAGAGGGAACTCAGAGAGGGAAAATAGAAAGGGAATGAGTAGAAAATGAGATTCAAGAAGGGGAATGCTTGCTAAATGCAGCCAAGTGTAGCTCTTTGCAACTATGTTAGTCTTTCATTGTGTTAACTGTTTCTTTGTGTATGCCTACGCAAAATTTCACTTTCACCTATAAGTAAAGAGGACATATCAAAATTCGATAAACGAGTGAGAGATGATGCATTTGTAATTATCAGAGAGTTCCCGTTGCAGTGCATAAAGTGGCGTAGGTCCATTGGCTAACATTCCAACAAATTGAATGTGAAATGGTATAACACGGGAATGGAGGTGATAGGTGGATGGGACAAAGGGGTATTGCGAAGTGGTAGGATTGGTGAACGGTCATGATGGAGGGGTGGTTTATTTGAAAGTGGAAACCACTTTTGGAGGGGTTGTGGAGTGGTAATTGGAATTAGTGGGGGGGGGGGGGGGTGTGTGAAATTAACAATGGTGTGACACGTAAAGTGGAGAGAAACCACTGATTTCAGACCCTCCTTGGCATTAACATTCAGAGGTGAGGGCAGGCTGTATACTTATATGGGCCATTGGATCAATCATGGAGTGCAAAGATTTGATGGAAAGTGCGGGGTGGGTAATTGTTGATGTGACGGGCACATGGGTGGTCGAGAATGGGGGGCGGAGTATAGAATAAAGTTAGGAGTATAGTATAAGACCCCTATCCTTTTTTTTTTAATTTCTTTTTTCCATATTAGGAAAAACACATGAAATATGCACCAAAACATTAAAAATAATTTTCATGTCCTTTTCCCTTTATAATTCTTTCAATCTACCTACCCTTTGTTTCTAATCTAACATTTTTTCCTTATTTGCAGGGTGCATTTGAACATACAAACCCTTTTTCACTTTCTCTCTCTCTCTCTCTCTCTTTTTTTTTCTAACCTACTCTATCACTTATCTCTCCTATTGGTCAAGATTGAATAGTTGAAACAATTTCATTTCTACCTAGCTATTGATTTTCCCAGCTTGAACTGTTTGGCAGGTCTTTACTTTCTACCCTATCAACAGAAATTGAAATTTGTTCAATCATGCTTAGACTATATGAATTGAACAACATTTGGGGTTTTATTTTCTCTTTTGTTCGTTTTTTCTTTTTCTTTTTAATACCTTTTTTTTTGGAAACCAATTGAATATTGAGATCTATGAACAATATAAAATTTTCAAAATGTGAGATACTCAATCACCTTGAGATCCTATAAATTATAGGACCCTAACAGTGGCTTCAGCTGGGGATGACACTTCTCAGTGCGAAGTGTCAAGAACATAAGATCAATAGCCTTGAGTTCTCAATATCTGCATTTTCTTCAATCTGATTTATTTTTGTAGTAACTTCATCAAAGCAGGCTTAGGGCCTTCTTTGCAGGCTTCAACCTTTGTCAAATGAGTCATCCAATCAAAATCATAAAATACTGTGATATTTACAATGGAATTGATCCAAATTGGATCCTTAAACAATTCCATGATTAGTAAGAATGAATGATAGACTTCAAGAAATCTTATAGCTATAAAAAATAACCTCTGAATAATAGCAATTTGTAGCCAGCATGGAGCAACGAGGACCTTCGGTCAAAGTGCACTGACTGTTAGCCCATGGAGGCCGTGCATGGCGCAAAAATGGAAATTAGGAAGCTCAGATATGAAAATGGAGGCCGTTTCTGATATGCGATTAGTGAAAAGTGCTAATCATGTATTTTTGGGAAAAACCCCTCGAGAAGGAAAGACCTCGAGCACTCATCACAAGGGAAACCTAAAAACTATGGAAAAGTGCTAAAACTAACAAGGTAGGTTTCGTGCTCAGCACCAGTAGAATATCGGAGGAATTTTGGGCGGTAAGAAGGTTTGGCTGAGGACCCAATGATTCCACACACTGATTGATGCGTGTCCAACGGGGAGAAAGAGAAACTGATTACAATGCAGACTAATAGTCTAGCAACTCAACCGCATGATATAAGTGAAGACCATAGGATCTGGGGGTTCCAGATCAATGAGAGAGGTTCAACCCGATGGATGATCACACTCGAGGGAGAAATAAAATATGGCGCATAAGATTTGAAGTCTGATTTGACCAATGAATCGATAAAAGGATCTATTTCGCAGGCATTTGGGAAATAATGGAAAAAATGATTGTTCAGGAAAAATTGACACTTAGTTCACAAGGAGACAAGTGGCCACCTCTCTACGAAGTGTTACGCAGCAATGATGATGGAGGGTAGAGAAGTCCCAGCGGATGGAGGCAGACGATCCAAAGAGCCGAGAAGCTGAAATAAATAGTCAAGGAATGAAATGGCTTTAAAGCCACGAGCTGACAAAGATATGACAGAACAGTGAGGTAGAGAAGCAGTGAAGAAGATGAAGGTCATGAGGCAAAGAAAGAGAGGCAAAGTTGCAGAGGGCAGAGAAGCTGACTTGATCATCAGAGTAAGGGTAGCATCGAGTAGACAGAGACTAATTGAGGTCGAAATTTGGCAAGGGGAGTCTGTGAACTCTAATGACTTGGGAATTCCAAGTGCCATCCTATTGATCATCCTCTATCAAGTGAGACTCAAATTGAGCTCCTTATTGTAAGACTCTGCTTTAAAAACATAATAAAAAGGCCACCATTGATTGGGTGAAATCCTTATTAAATTTTGCTGTGTTTATGTTTTCTTACTGTAATATCTTACTGTTTCAAGTGTCTGTGTAATTCGCAATCTTATCGATCCTTTGCACAAGATAACATAGACACACACATCAACACATGAGTCTGTAATACCTTCATTAATTTCCTGAGGTCACTTAAGGGTGATTTCAGATCAAGTGGTATCAGAGCTATAGGTTGTTAAGGTTAGACAAGCTTATGCCGGATTTAGCTGTTGAATGCTAACTAGATCAAAGCTCAAATTAGGAGAAGGAGACTTGGTTGAAACTAATACTAAAATTGGAAGAGTCTATCCTCAGAAGACAATGTCGGAGGAAGGTTCTGTGGGCCCAGACCCTCAATTTATATATAGTTTCCTGGCCATGAGATCTATGGTAGAGGAAATGTATAAGGACTTTAGAAAACATAAAGATGAAGATTCATCAAGCTCCAAACAAGATAAGGGAGATGAAGAGTCTCTCCTCCATGACCACCCAAAAGGAAAGGGGAAATAAGAAAGCTTTCTCACACCTCCTAATAGCCCTAAACATAAAAAGAAGACATATTTGATTAAACTAGATGTTAAATTTGATCTACCAATATATGATGGAGAGTTGAATGCAGAAAAGCTGGACAATTGGATTAGACAAATTGATGTTTATTACAGAGTGCAGAGTATCGACTCAGACAAGAGCAAGATTCAGCTGGCCAGCCTACGCCTTGGGGGAACTACCTTGGTTTGGTGGGAAGGCAGGACCCATGTTGACATGAAGAGACATGGTAAGACTCTTTCTGTTTGGAGTGAATTTGTTTCTGCAATCAAAAAGCAGTTCTATCCACTGGCCTACATGCAACAAGCCATGCTGAGCTGGCAAACTCTTCGTCAATTGAAAAGGAAAAGTGTACAAGGTTACACCCAAGAATTTAGGAAGAGAGATTTGATTCTAGGAATCTCATTAGACTCACCTGAGACTCTGTTGAAGTACATCAGTGGTCTACATAGCTACATGAGGCACACTATCCTCATGTTTAATCCCACTAGTATAGATGAGGTATTTGTTTAAGCTACACATCTAAAAGCTAGAGGAAAGAATGGGAACCCAAAAGTTGGGGGATCATCCAAGCCCATTGCAAGAAAGAATAAGGAGAAAATAAAATAGAAATAGAAAGAGAGGAAGGCCAACACTGCACAGAAAAGCAAATCTTCATGCACTTACTATAAGAAGGATGGGCATGATGATGAACATTGTTGGATTCTGCATCTAGAGCTGAGACCTAAGAAGTTCGAGGGCAAGAAGAAGAAGACTGTTGCAGCTATTTAGAAAGATTTGGGATCAGACTCAGGAGATGAAGCAACCATTGAGCCACAGGTATAGAAGGTAAGAATTCTTAAGCATCTACTAGTCATCCTACACAATCTACTATTGATGAAGAAAATGAGAGAAAAAAACATGAGCTTTTCCATATTCGAGTTATATCCAAACATCAAAAGATTGATACATTGTTTGATAGTGGCCCACAAGTAAATTTAATTTCTCAATCAATTGTGAAGAAGTTGGGATTAATGACTGCACCTCACAAGAAACCATACCCATTAGGTTGGTTAAGTGATAAAGCACAACTACAAGTGACTAGACAATGCAAACTTAAGTTTTCTTTTGGGTCAACATTTGTAGATGAGGTTGAGTAGATATAATTTCTTTGGATATATGTGGAATTGTTTTAGGAAGTCCTTACTTGTATGATAGAAAAGCTATTTTCTATAGAGCTGAGAACAAGTATCTACTCGTTAAAGATGGAATCAAATACTTTGTAAGAGCTCATAAGCTCAAGAATAATTATACTCTCATAAACTCAGGGCAAATGAAACGAATTGTAAATTCATGCAAACAATTTTTATTGATGGTTGCAAAGGAAAAGAAACCCGATAAAACCAATGTATTTGAGGGTTGTGATGCTAAACAACAAGCTGATTAGAAAAAGTTGTTTCAGAGCATGATATCTTGTTTCAAGAACATAAAGGTTTTCCACCCAAAAAGGAAATAGTGCATGATATTAATTTGCAGCAAGATGCTCCATTGCCTAACATTGGGATGTACAGGTTGTCCACTTTAGAGAATACAAAAATCAAGAAGCAGGTGTAGGAGTTGCTCGAGAAGGGGTTCATCAGACCTAGCACATCACCATGTGGGTCACCAATCGTTTTGGTGAGAAAGAAAGATGGATCATGGAGAATGTGCATTGATTA
>APFE031484874.1:0-30385 GCA_000404065.3 Pinus taeda | reverse complement strand
GAAAAGAGAAAAACTTTATGTTAAACTCTCAAAATGTGAATTTGGCAAAACATATTTGAATTATTTGGGACATATAGTAGGGGGTGGTGAATTGCAGATAGATCCCTCTAAGGTGGCAGTCATTGTAAACTAGCCTAAATCCAAATCTACTATAGAAGTTAGGAGCTTCTTAGGAGCAGCACAATATTGGAGAAAGTTCATTTCTAACTTTTTCTTAATTGCAGCTCCCTTACATGCTTTAATAGGATTGAACAAGGTGTTTCAGTGGGGAGGCAAATAGTAGAAAGCCTTCGACACCTTGAAAGAAAATATTAGTACAGCACCAGTACTAGCATTTCCTGATCTTCAAAGACCATTTGAGATCCAAACGGATGCCAGTGACTATGCCATGGGAGCAGTGTTGATACAACACGGTAAACCCATATGTTATCATTTTGAGACATTTAATTTTGTAGTAGTTAACTATCCTACATATGATAAAGAATTGTATGCATTAGTACAGAGTGTGAAAAAGTGGAAATATTACTTAATGGATAAAGAGAGAGTTATACATACTGATCATCAACCACTTCAATATCTACACTCCCAGACTAAGTTGCAACAATCAAGACACTATAGATGGATGGGTTTTCTACAACAGTTTCATTCAGTCATCAGATATAAAAAGGGCATACAAAATAAAGTTGCAGATATGTTATCTAGACCCATTATAAATGCAACTACTATACTTAAGCATAATTTTGTATTGCATGAGAGCTACATTGAACAATATGCTCAAGATATGGAATTTAAAGATGTATATGCAACTTTAAGTCAAGGTAAACGAGTAGAAGAATTGGATTATCACATTAAGGACCAACTCCTATATCATTGTGGGAAGCTATGCATTCCACAAACTGAAAGAGTAAAGATAATTCGAGAAGCACACACTTCTCTAATATCAGGTCACTTTGGGGTAAGAAAAATAGTTGCACAGTTGAAAAGATTTTGTTATTGGCCAAAAATGAATGAGACAGTTTCTAGATATGTAAGAGGGTGTACTATGTGTGTTAAAAGCAAGCCCAGTAATAGGAAACTAGGCTTGTACACTCCATTTCCAGTTCCTTCTCATCCTTGGGAAAGTGTTTCTATGGACTTTGTTGGAGGACTGCCTAAATCTCAGAAGGGTCATGATTATCTATATGTTGTTGTGGATAGGTTAAGCAAAATGTGTATTTTGATACCTTGTAATAAGCAGATTACAGCTGAAAAAATTGCAAAACTATTCTTTCAACATGTGTGGGTTCATTTTGGATTGCCCACTTCCATTATATCTGATCAAGACACCAGGTTTGTGGGAAAGTTTTGGTCATGTCTGTGGGAATTGATGGACACCAATCTGAAGAAAATCATATCTTTCCATCTACAAACAGATGGCCAGACAGAAGTAGTTAACAAGACAGTGATCTAGTTGCTTAGGGGATATTGTAGCATGCATCCCAAGCTATGGGATGAACATTTGTGTTATGTGCAGCATGCTTACAACTGACCCAAACATTCTTCCACACAGAGATATCCTTTTGAGACTTGTTTTGGTTTCACACAAAGGTCTCCCTTGGATTTTGTCTTTGGTAAGGACACAGTAGTTGAGGGACACAACGATGTGGACAAGGAAACTAGGTTCATTGAACAAATCCATGAGATCCATCAAGAAGTATAGGAATAGCTAGAAAAGGGCCAGGCCAAATACAAGGCAAGGCATGATAAGCATCGAACGGAGCATAATTTCCAAGTTGGTGATCAAGTCTGGCTATATATCAGCAAAGATAGGATGCAAGATGAAGGTAAAAAGCTAAAACCAATAAGGTATGGACCTTTCAGGATCCTTGAGAAAATTGGTGAGAATGTTTTTGACCTTGATTTGCCAGCTTATATGCACATCTACTCAATCGTCAATGCAGAAAGCTTGAGACTATTTGAACTTTCGTTAATTGAAGACCCTGAAGAGCAAAATCAATTGCCTTCTATTGATGACTTGATACTTGAATATCTTAATGAATTGTAGGAAGACATAGTTCTGGACAGGAAGGTGAGAATGACGTGTAGGGGAGATGTTGAGTACCTTAGAATTGGGCTAAGGGGTTCAAAACCAAGCAGTGCAAAATGGATGGAGATTGGACAGGTGAGAAAGTTGTATCATCACTTAGTTGATGCTTGAAAGCCAATTTTTGGTGGTCCAAAAGCTTTTTTAGTGGGAAGGTCGTGATCCGAATTGGATCCTCAAACAATTACATGATTGGTAAGAATGAATGACAGATTTCAAGAAATCTTATAGCTATCATAAATAACCTCTGAATAATGGCAATTTGCAGCCAGCACGGAGCAACGAGGACCTTCGGTCAAAGTACGCTGATCGTTGGCCCATGGAGACTGCGCATGGTGCAAAAATGGCAATTGGGAAGCTCAGATCCAAAAATGGAGGTTGTTTCTGATACGCGATTAGTGCAAAGTGCTAATCATATATCACTGGGCAAAACCCCTCAAGAAGGAAAGACCCCGAGCACTCGGTCACAAGGGAAACCCAAAAACTGTGGGAAAGTGCTAAAACTAACAAGGTGTGTCCCACGCTCAAAACTGGAAGAATATCCGAGGCATTTCGGGTGGTAAGCGGGTTTGGCCGAGGACACAGTGATTCCATACACTAAGTGACGCATGTCCGGTGGGGAGAAAGAGAAACTTCTTACATCGCGGACTAACGATCAAGTAACTCAACCACGTGATATAAGAGAAGACCGTAGGATCTGGCGGGTTCCAGATCAACGGTGGAGGTTCAACCCGATGGATGATCGGACTTGAGGGAGAAATAAACTATGGAGCATAAGATTGGAAGTATAATTTGACCAATGAATCGACAAAAGGATCTGTTTTGCAGGCATCTAGGAAATAATGGAAAAAATGACCATTCAGGAAGAACTGACACTCAGTTCACAAGGAGATAGGTGGCCACCTCTCTGTGAAGAGTTACACAAAATTGATGATGCAGCGCAGAGAAGTCCCAGCGGATAGAGGCAGGTGATCTAGAGAGCCGAGAAGATGAAATGAATAGTCAGGGAATGATCTAGCTTTGAAGCCACGAGCTGACAGAGACAGGAAAATGGCAGAGAGGCAGAGAAGCAGTGAAGAAGCCGAAGGCCGATAGACATAGAAAGAGAGGCAAAGTTTTAGAGGGTAGAGAAGCCAAGCTGACCATCAGAGTAAAGGAAGCATTGAGCAGACAGAGACCAATTGAGGTTGAAATTTGGTAAGGGGAGTCTATCAACTCTAAGGACTTGGGAATTCCAAGTTCCATCCTACTGATCATCCTTTATCAAGTGAGATTCAGATTGAGCTCCTTATTGTAAAACTCTACCTTAAAAACATAATAAAAGGGCCACCACTAAAGGCTGGACCAGGAGATGTAGCCCAAGAGGATTGGGTGAACTCCTTGTTAAATTGTTTTGTGTTTATGTTTGCTTACTATGATCTCTTATTGTTTCAAGTGTCTGTGTATTTCACAATCTTATTGATTCGTTGCACAAGATAACATAGACACACACACCAACACATGAGTCTGTAATACCTTCATTAGTTTCTTGAGGTCACCTAAGGGTGATTTCAGATCAGGAATGAGGGAAATATGTGTGCTTATGAGAAGTAATGGTTCAGTATCCTTCCATTGACAGGACCTCCTGGTAGCTTTGTCCCATCCAACTCTTTGAGGAAAAATGCATTATTTCCTCTAAAAGTAGAAGTAATGTATGGACATTTCCAACGATTTTCAATCTTACCATGTTTCCCTTTATCTTCTCTTCTTGAGTCCCATTTTAGCACTTGGTCTCCCAGGTTGAAATCATCAACCTTGGTTGTTTTGTCAAAAATTTTCTTTTTGTTTTCTTGGACAACCTAAGTTCTATTGTATACCTCTTCTTTGGATTGTTGTAATTAAATTGTTTGATTTATCCTTATTTGTATATCATTTGGTTTAGTTTGTATCTCTTGAATAATCTTCATAACTAGCACTCCCATGAAAGAAGGGAAAACTGCATCCGTTCCATAAACCAATTGGAATGGGGACATGCCAATTGATTTCTTTGTAGTCAATCTGTGAGCCCATAATGTGTAGATCAATTTGTTATGCCATGACTTCTTATTTTCCTCCAGTATCTTCTTAATGCTGTTTACCAAAATTTTGTTTGAGGGTTCAGCCAACCCATTACCTTGAGGGTAATAAGTTGTTGAATGACCCAAAGAGATATGGTACTTGTGAAAAAAATCCACCATATTTTTTGATTTGAAAGCTACAACATTGTCAGTGATAAGTTTCCTAGGATAGCCAAATCTGGAAAGGATATTGGTTTCAAGGGATTTTATAATAACATAAGCAGTAGGAGCTTTGGAAGGGGTGGCTTCCATCCATTTGGTAAAGTAGTCTGTGGTAGTCAAGATCCATTTGTGTTGGGCAGAGGATGGAGGATGAATTTCGCCAATGAAATCTAATCCCCACTGTTGGAAAGGACTTTCAAAAGAGATGGGTTTCAGGGGCAAGGGTAATAATTTTCTCTTCCCTTCAAAGATTTGGCATTCATGGAAAGCACTTACCATCTTATGGATGTTTGGGAAGAGTGTAGGTTAATAGAAACCAGCTCTAAGGATTTTATTAATAGTTGTTTTCCAATAAAGATGGCCTCCACAATCACCTTCATGGAATTCCCGCATAACTCTGTTAGCGTCATCTTTTAACAAACATTTGTGTAATATACCTCCAACATCTTTCTAATATAATGTATTTTCAATAATGCAAAGCTTGACTGCTTTTAGTATTAGAAATCTAGCCTTTGTTTTGCATAATCTAAGAGGAGCATTCAAATTGAACAGAACACAAAGGTTTGCATATCAGGAGGAATTTAAGAATTCATCATCTATTGGTGGAGTTGCCAGCTCCTCTTGATCATCCAAGGAAAATACCATGTTGATATCCATTGCATTAAAATTTGATTCAACCTTCAGTTTGGCTAATCCTTGTCCTTTCATCAACTTAGTGGGTTTGATTTCTATATCATATTCCAAAATAATGGCTATCCATTTGCCTCTCTTTTCATCAGGTCCATTTTGTGTTAAAATATCTTTGACAACCACATTAGGCACATAAGCAATGATGTGAGAATGTAAAATATAAACTTTGAAATCTTTTATTTCTTTTACCAAAGCGATTTTTTCCATGATATTGTACTTTAAAGAAGCATCTCTCAAAGCTTTGCTAAAGAATTCTATTGATTGTTCATATCCTTCTCTATTTTTCTGTAATATACAATTGCAATAGTATGTTCAAATGCAAAAGAAAATATAATAAAATCTTTGGTGAAATCTGGGTTGATTAAAACTGGAGCTTTTATTAATGCATGTTTGACTAGATCAAGCGCTTGTTTGGCTTCAACATTCCATTTAATTTCAGTATCTTTCTTGAGCACGTTTGTTATATTTTTAAGCAGTGCAACAAGATTTGGTATGAATCTTCTCAAAAAATTATTTTTTCCAATAAAATATTGAAGTTGCTTTTTGTTTCTTGGATGACTGACTTTAAGGATACCTTCAATCCGACTGGGGTCAATTCTGATTCCATCTTTGGAAATGATATGGCCTAGAAGTTTTCCTTCTTCAAGCCCAAACAATGTTTTCTTGGGATTTAGTGAGATGCCAAATTTTTGACATTTTTCAAATACTCTTCTCAAATGTGCTAGGTGTTCTTCATCAATCTTTGAGAAAACGATGATGCCATCAAGATAAATCACAATAACATGTACAATTTCATTTGCAAAAGCAATATCCATTTCTCTTTGGAAAGTGGCACCAACATTCATTAATCCATAGGGAATTTTCACATGCATGAAAGTTCCCCAGGGAGTAGTGAAAGCTATTTTGTCTTGATCATTAGGATATACTAAAACTTGATTATACCCTGAGAACCCATCTAGCAAGGATATACTACTAGAAGCTAAAACTATTTGTAATATGTGATCCATTTTTGGTAAGGGGTAGTTGTCCTTAAGGGAAACCTTGTTTCAATGCATAATCTTATTTCACCAGTCTTCTTTATTGTAGGCACAATATTGGATACCTATTTGGAATACCTGATTGGAACTATGATTTTATCCTCATACATTTTCTTGATTTCCTTTTCAACCAAGGGCATTAGGATAGGATTTATCCTATGCAGCTTCTGTTTACATGGTTTCTTATCTTCCTTGATTGGAATTTTGTACTGTATAATGATAGTATCATAAGCTTTCAAATCCTCATAGCTCCAAGCAAATACATCTATGAATTCTTTAAACAGAGCTATATACCTTTGTTTTTCCATGATGGGTTGTGATTTTGATAGTTTTATGATTTTGGGGTTTTGCTCACTACCTATGTTGCATTCTTTAATGTTTATTCATGTTGTTTCCATTTTTGGATTTTTTGCAACGCCATTAAAGTCAAACAACTCTTCTAAAGGAAGCCCTTTGGGCAAAATTTTATCCTTGAGTTGAAGTACTTTGAATTCCTCCTTTGTTGGGTCTTTATGTATTTCAATTCATGTACAATTTTATTTGCTGAAATATTTACATCAGAAACAACAAGTTGCTCTATACTAATATGTACATCAGTTTGAATGCCTATCCATCCTCCAAATATATGTTGCTATTCTCAAATTCATCTTTTGATTGTAAAAAAAATCTCAATTTGTTTATCACTTCCAAAAACTTGTGAGTATCTCATGTTATCAGGTACTGCAACACGATGTTTCACCTCAATTGTGTGTTTTTTGTTTGGGTGAGGTAATTTGTAGGTTATAGCTGAGAAAGATAAACCATTTTCTAGTACATTTTGGATCCTTGGGATGACAACAAGGTCATACTCTTCAAATGTTTTTAGGAAATCAATCACAACATTTTTGTACTCTCTCAATCTAGGATGCTTTGTAGAATATTGTCCTTTAATTTGTTTTATGATCAATTCAGAATCTCCCTGGACTGAAATTCTTCTAGCACCTAATTTTTTAAGCAATTTCAAGCCTAATAGTAATGCCTCATATTCTGATATATTGTTTGTACACAGAAAATCAATTTGTAAGAATGACCTCCCCCCTGATTAGTCTTTGAATTGCAGACTCTTGCCCCATAACCTATTCTACCACATGAACCATCGAAAGTCATATTCCAAATAGGCTCTATTTCAGGGTTCTGTTTCACAATTGGTATTTGTGAGTTATGCTTTTCTTTAAAATAAATTTCTGCATGAGTGACCTACATATCTATAGTCCCATCATTATACAGAATGAAGGTATCAAGATCAGTATGGACAGAATAGAGGGGATAGCTTTCTAGATTTTGTTAGTTGCTCACCTTATATTTCATTGAGGTTTCTCTATACAGTCTTCTTGGTTGGCCAAATACTGGTATTGTGGCATTGAAGTGTTCCTTGTAACTTAGCCGCCCAAGAATGTGACAATAGCCTGCCATACATAGGTGGAATGTCTCTACCACTATGTCCATGACTAAACTTTTTGCTGGTATCTAGGCTAATGTGACACAGAGGTCCTTGATAAGACCTAGACACCTAACCTTGCTAGAGTCAAAAGAGTACAAATATTTGTATGGTCTAGTTATTTCAAGTCCAAGTTCTAACATAAAAGCCTTTGGCATAAGATTATGAGATGTACCTGAATCCAACATGGCATTATGAAGAATTTTTTTCGTGAATATTAAGGTTCACATAAAATGGGGGAACACCTCGTGCTTGGAGCTTGCCATCAACTTCTGGTCCAAAAATTCGCTTAGGCTGATCATGATTCAAGTTTACAGTATCAGTGATTTCTCCTATGTTGAGTACCTTTAGGACTTGAGACCTATACACATTTTTGTTTATCAATTCAGTGAGAGGAATAGAAATCTTGAGTTTAGCAAGTTCATTCTCAATACTGAAAGGTGTTAAAATTTTAAAGAAGATTTGAGAAATCAACTCTTTCATCCACTATTTTCATGACAAGTTTATTTTATTGACTTGTACTAGGAATATCAGTTTGGACAATTTTAGTGGTAAGATCAATTTTTTTCCTAGTAACATTCTTTGTGTTCTTCTTTTCTGAACTGTTTATATTTTTCTTAGAGATTTCAATTGTTTTCTTGAGATTAGGCTCAACAGTGTTCTTGGCAGGGGTATTAGAATTATTTTTCTTTGAGTTGTCACTATTTTTCTTACTTCTAAGATTATACTATTTGTGGAATTCTAAAACGGCATTCTCAAATCCATGTTTACAGTCATCAGATTCTTCATATTCTAGCTTTGTTTGAGCTAACAAAAACAATTCCTGTTCCTCTTGTGTAAGAAAAATATAACTATCTTCATTTGTCCCCATTAAATTAATTTTATTTTTCTCAACTTCTTCAACCACACTGTTGGGTGTAGAATCCCCCCACAACATGTTTTGGGGCTCAAAGCCCAATTTTTGGTAAACAATTTTGTAAGACTCCGCGAACTATTGGGGCAAAGCGTGAAATGTATGTTGAGTCATAGGGCTG
This sequence comes from Pinus taeda, assembly GCA_000404065.3. Taxonomy (NCBI): domain Eukaryota; kingdom Viridiplantae; phylum Streptophyta; class Pinopsida; order Pinales; family Pinaceae; genus Pinus; species Pinus taeda. The sequence continues at coordinate 21,806 of APFE031484874.1, read as the reverse complement.
TCCACCCTAAGTTTTGTAATGTAATGTTGGCCTACCCATGGTCCACAGACCATGGGATTGTATAAATAGAGTGAGGCTCTAAGTTGTAAAAAAAGAAAGGAGAAAGTTGAAAACAAATGGAGTCTAGAAGATAATGATCATAGAGAAAAGGTCTAAGTGTCTTGGGTCATAGTAGTAGGAAGAGGCTCTACAGCTGAGTGCGCAGAGGCCTAGTAGAGTCCGTAGACCCCTACAACTGAGTGCGTAGGGCGAAGTTGAGTTTGTAATCAAGGAAGAAGAATAATAAAGAGAAGTTTGATTCCAAATCTTGTGTATCTGTTCTTGTGCTACTTCCTATTTAAATATATTGTTTTCTTTATTGCACATACTTATATGAATAATGAACACTATTAAAAATAACTAGACACATACTGATAAGCTAAGGGATCAATAGTTATTAGGTTAGTAGTAAGGAATTGGGTCATAACATGGATCGCGCTTCGAGCAGGGTTGCGTGAAGGCAACATTGCAGGCTGATAGATGCGCATAGCGACGTGCACAGGGAAAATCTGTGGACCACTGAAAATCATCAGACATCTCTAGGGTGTGGAAACCTGGTTCTATAACCCTCCCATACTACTTTGAGTGAGACCTCAGTCCACGCTTTGCGGACTATTTCCAAAAGGGCCAGTAGTATCAGGATTTGTTTGGCTAATCACCTCTGAACCTGGGTCAGGCCCCTATAAGCAAACAAATGGTTTCATTTATAGGACTGGGATCTACAAAGGGATATTTGATGTCGTGTCATTGGAATCCAACAAAGAAAGAAATTGAAGGGTGGTTAGACAAGAATATTGACGAGTTTGTGGCATAGGAAAATAGGAATCCGCGAGTATCTAAGGAACAATGTCTCGAGCGCTATTTATATATGGAAATCCATGAAATTTTCTTTGCATCCTTTCCTTCTGAGCTATATGAGTGGATCACGAAGCTATTAGATAGTCAGGGAAGGTGTAGGCTCGACAAACCAATCGTGTGGACTCTGTAATTAGTGCATAGACTAGAAGCATTAGGAGATAAGATCACACGAGTTGTGGACCATTGGCGCGATCGAATTATAGGAGGATTTATCACTGAGTTGACGGTAGATATGACCGTCAGCTACAGTGAGGCAGAAAGACGTTTCCTCAAAGGACCATGAGGTAAGTATATTAAATCTTTGAACACTTGGATTAATATGCTATTGTGTGAAAAGAGGATTATGCGAATAAATTAATTCTTGGGACTATCGAAGACGGAATATCTACATAAATGGTGGTAGTGAAGAATTAGAAACTAGTCCCTTAATTTCACCCTTGCAGGAAAGCGAGGAAGAGCTCGCGAGAGTTTCTTGGAGAAGCGCGGTTAGTCTGATAAGGTAGTGAATTCCACAGTTACCACCTCCACCTACACCGCCACCCGTCTGCCCCTCCTCACCTCCATCTCCACCCAGCCCACCTCTGCCACCACCACAGTTCAACATGGTGAGTGAAATCAAACTATCGGTATTAAGAGGAGTAGGGAATGAAGATCTGGACCAATTCTAGTTTGTGGTAAGGGTGGTATGGGAAGCACAAGGATTCATGGATGCTAATATCAAGAAGGCTATGCTGGTAAGAGCATTGTAGGATTGCACATTAACATGGTACATTAAGCATTCTAATGACCATCTAAATGTAAGAATCGCATAAATATAGACCGTGCTGAATAGGGAATTTAACAAGCCAAAGTCAAAGACACAACCAATTATCAGGTTTAAGGACATCACGATGCTCCCGGACGAGATCCGCTGGGATCTAGACCAAATACTAAAGATTATGATTCACAAATCCAACATGACTTTGACGAATGGACAACACCATGCATGGTTTGTAGCATCACTAACACCACATTTAAGGATGGAGTTGTCACAACAAAAGCTTTCTACCCAGGCCGAAGGTTTGGAGATGGAAATGAGATTGCATGAGACCCCTATACAAGAGCTTGGTCTGAGAGTCCAACAAATCCATGCGCAACTACAAAATCTTTGTTTGGAGATGCATAGTTTGAAACATGACAGAACACCTCAGCCAGAGGGGTGTGAGGAGGTATGGTGCAAAATGCAAAGGCTAGGGCCATGACAAGGACCATTGTCCAGTGTTCATAATTACTTGGCAGGAGGAAGGCCGATGCCATTAAGACCTAAGGCACAAGCAAGAAGAAGCATGGAACCTGCACTATGGTGCGTGATCTATCAGATAGGAGGAAAATACACTACGAATAATTTTCATCTATTGTAGAAGTATACACAGACGTCCCAACAATTGTTTTGTAATTTCTACAGGTCAGTAGGACACAATGAATGCACCTGCAGAAGGTACAAACTAACGATGTATCAAACTCCTGCCTACAGGGTGCAGACCAAAACGTGAGCCCTCGACCCAAATACAGGAATGGTGCGTGCTAGATTTTAGGGGCGCAGATGAGGTCGAGGTGGAATGGGACCAGGAAAGGGTCACAGACAACTAATTTGCTACAATTGCGGAGGGCTAGGGCACTATGCTTGCGATTGTATAAACTTAACAAGGACATCATGTTTGTACTATACTCAGTTTGATCATGAGGCAGAAGACTATCCTACATTGATAGAGGGGCTACATGAAAAAGGGGTACTCCAACCTCCTCTCACTTAGAATTTGCAAATGATGAGGTTTGAGCCACACGAAGAAGACCCGAATGTAAACATAATGCTTAGGAGTGGTATGACCAATGGCAATGATCAAGGTAAGCAGTTAGAAGAAAGTGCATGGGTTCATAAAGCTCCTACAAAGGAACCCGAATTTGATTTAGAATTTGTGAAGGAGACATTCATGGAAGCTACGAAGAGCTGCACGGAGGCCTCCACTTCAGGTAGTAAGGATAAACTAGAACCAAGGATGGATCCTTCAATGCTCACTACATTTCTGGAGACATGCATGAAACTGCTATTGACAGTAAGGCAATAAAAGGACTACAAGAACTTATCACTAGGTGCACAAGGTTAGGAGAACTGCGTGTGGTCCAGAAACTTGGAAAGCATGCATTGTGCACAAGAAGGGAAATGAGGTTGACTGTGCAAATCGATGAGTATGAAATGGATCAGGTAATCCTAGATCTTAGATCGGATGCAAATGTACTGCCTAAGCAAACATGGGAACGTATGGGTAGACCCACGCTACAATGGTCTCCTATTTAGCTGCTAATGGTGAACCAATAGAAGATCTTGCCCATGGGAAGGTTGCAAGGGGTGATGGTGGATATTGAAGGTGCGAGTGGACAGGCAGATTTTGAAGTGATAGAGATTGTCAACAAAAACACTCCCTATCTCATGCTACTAGGAATAGACTGGGCCACCAATATGAACAGAGTCATAAATATGAATAAGCGAAAAATGATTTTTGAGAAAAAGTCACTACGCTTAGTAGTCCTACTAGATCCAGCCGAAGGAGCTCAATACACTGAACCAGTAAACAATAATGATAGTAATGATGGTCTCGATTGCATCTACAACATAACCATGTGAGAACATTACTAGGTAAAACCAACTTTGTATGGTAGGTTTTCGTGGGAGTGCGAAAGCTCCTAAACTTTGGATTTAGATGAAGAAATAAAGCGATGGAAAAATAGGCTACACGAAGTAACCAAACTTATTTGCAACATGATGGTTAGATTACTGCACTGCGTGAAAATAGAGGTAAGGGATCTGTCTATGTATGATGGGTTGACAGTGGTGGATGAATTCTTGAACAAATTTGAAAGCGCAGTACCAAAACAATAGCGGTTCGATGCTCTAAAATGGGCACTGCATGTGATGCCCGCAAGGTGGTTGGGTACACATCAGAGAAGTGTTGAGGACTAGCGTGGATGCAGAAGGATGATGCGCCTATGATTTGGGAAACTGCAGATATGGCTAGTAGACAAATATGATGGATGGGATCATCCACGTACACACCTCGCAAAATGGACCAATGTCTACGGGGAAGAGCCACAACCTGAATGGGTACATTTATTCTATCATACCCTGGATGTCATACCCATGAATTGGTATACTGAGATGGAGCTTGCCATGGTATGAGCAAATGGGATGTCTTGTATGAGGGATTTCTGTTAATGTTCATGTTTGAAGATCATTGGTGGGATATTGTTGATGATGTGCTACAGGAAGTAAAAACAACTATCTTCAAACTACCCCAGGAGCCAATGGAAGTACTTCATCTAGAATGGGCAACACAGCTGAACTGCACACTAGAGTGTTTGATCCAGGTCTGGGTGTGAAGAAGGACCTTTCCAAGACCTTTTACTTTTGTGATGTGTTAAAAATGTTTTTTAAAAGAACATTAATGAATACATCTACATGCCGAAAAGAAGAGGAGTATAAAAATCATCAACACAAAATAAAATCCATTGATAATGGAGTTCATCCAGGAGGGACTATGTCTCTGGGCCCCAATGTCAAGATGGTGTAGGCCGCTACATTAAGTGTTGTCAATAATGGTGATGTACACAGAGATGATGTCTTGATCATACAAGGAAAAATTCCCTCACGCAGGAGTGGCTCTCAGAGATATTGCACAACTAGAACTCTCAATCAAAAGACTCCTATCCATATGACACAAAACATGCATGGTGAGCATCCTGCCAACATGGCACAAAAGGGATGTCAAAACAAAATACGTGCATGATGACAACTAGATTATCCCAACAACATAATACAAGGGATCTCAAAGCATAACATGAAGAGTTATGATAGTAAGTACATCATATAAAATATTTTGCATAACATGAAGTAAGGAATAATGAAAACATGTAATAAACAAGATCCTACATCAACATCAATCATGGATCTATGCAACATAATGTAAAAGAAGAAGTACATGGAAAATAACCATATACCTTACACCACAGGCCATCTGAAGAAGTGGATGTATCACTGCTAAAGTTGCTCAGACCATTGATCTCAAGGCATCGGAGAAAGAAGATGGCTGCTCGCACAAGAATTTGGACATCTGACACATAGCTATTCAATAAAAAGCTGAAGCTTGCTAAATATCGATTTCTCAACATTGATTGCAAGAAGAAGAATCGATCAAAGAAGAATCATCGATCAAAAGAAGCAGAATTTATCATAAAGACAATAATCGATCATAAAATAATAACTACTTTGGACTTCTCCCTCTATAGCTCTATGGATATCTAGTCCTATAGTGCTTTGGCTTATCACTACAGTTCTGTGATCTACCAAAATTTCAAGCGTTGTGACTCTATGGCTATCTGCACTCTGGGTTGATCAAACTCTATGGCTCTATGGGGTTCAAGTGCTACGCTAGCTTTCAAACTCTCTTTGGGGCGCAGGCTCTCAGGCCTCTTCCTCGCAACCTTTCCACACAGCCTCTCAGGCTTTCTGTCATATTACTCTTGCCCACTATTACACAACCTTCCCGCTTTCCCTTCGGCTCTTTGTCACCATCGTGTGTTATAACATGTTTGGATCAAAGCCGTGCTTAAAAATCGAAGGTCGGTTTTGTTCAGAATAGAATCCGTTTGCTTAGCAACATTCTTTGGTGTAACAAATAGCCTTCCTTCTATTTAAAACAGAAATATACTAAAAACTGATAAATCTGGGACCAAAATCCTTGAAAGCTAGACTTTAAAACATTTTAAACCGGCCCTACAAATCCTATCGGGTCATCCTTTAGACACTTATTGCAATACGTGGTCGGTAGTTGGTATTGGCGCTTGACATGGGCATTGATCGCATTTATTGGTGCGATTATTGAGAGGTCACCGCTATTTATATCGGCGATATTACAAGTGGCACTTTTATTACGGTTTCCGAAAATGATGATTGTTGCTGATCGGCGCTGATAAAATCGGTGTGATAAAAGGTGTCAGGCAATATATTACAAGCGGCATATATTAATCGGTGATCAATATGATTGGACCATTGGGGTTTGGGTTGGGCCCACCGATGATGGCTCGCCCCCACCCCTTAATACATTGTTTTAAACAACACACACACACACACACACACACACATATATATATGGTCGGACATATATGCAGGATATGTGGAGGAGGGTTTGGCGGGCGTTATTGCCACCAATCCCGATCCCATATATATATATGTTTGGCATTGCGATTAGGTTGTTTAAAGGGTTCGGCGGGGTTTGTTACCGCCAATCTCGAAACCATGTGTTCAATTGTTTTATATAGTTATTTTAATAACTATATTGAATCATTTTGTTATATGGCTATTTATTAACCATTTTAAAAAAATTATTTTGCCTCTTATACAGGTTTAGAAGACAAATGAGAGAATGCCAAGTGTCAATGGCTGATGGGCTACCATGTGGGTCCCACTTGCTTATTGGGATGCCATGTGGGACACTATGGGCCCCACTTTTTTCCTGTCATGTAAAACTTTGAAGAGCTCTATCTTTTGCATACGAGTTAGGTTTGATGAACTGTTTGCACCTTCACGATCATGATGACATGGACTTCAATCTGGTCCTAGTTTGAGCATAATTCAAAAAATTTGATTTTTGAGCCATCTTTGCCTTGTGTCTCTCTGGAGCCACTTGGATCAATCCTACCCATTGAGGAGATTTTGGTACTCCAAAAGCATGGAAAATAATCTGCATCTTTCTCTGTACCCTGTCTGCATCCCAAATTTCCTTAAAAGGTCTCACTTCCATCTCCTTCACCTTTGTTCTTCGGAGCCTTAAGTGACGAGTCGACACTTGCTACTTTCGCAACTTGTAGTACACTATTTGAAAATTACATACTTTGAATGACATGACCAACTAACGACCCAAACGTCCCACACTTGCCACGAGTTTATAACACATATTGGGTGGTCAAGTTTACAACAAGATGGACATAATACCCTAGCTATGAAAATAAGGCCAACCCATCATGGTTGCTTCAAAAAGTGATGGAAAACACATCATCACTGCAACACATGATTTACATACATAAGGCTAGACATCATTGTTTTGACAAGTGATGGAAACATAACATCACTTTCAGAGTTTTAACATGCAACTCAAAATATGACTCAAAACATGACGAGACATCATTGTTGCTGACCAAGTGATGGAAAACTCATCGTCACTTTTACACTTTAAAATGCAACAAATGACTTACAAAGAATGACCATGAAATGACAACATGTCAAAAAGACCATTTTTCACTTATCAATGTGAATGGGTCACCTCCTTGAGGTGGTTTGGCTTGTCGAACAACTGCTTTTCCTGGTTCACACACTGACACTTTGTCTTTAAGGCGCTGCTCTGGATTGAGCTTCCAGCAAGTAGCTCTTTGATGGCGATTTCTATCACAATGACTATAGTAGGATTTCTTCCTCCATATCTACTTAACCTATTTCTTCTCATGCTATTGAGAGGGTCTTTGACGCCTCATGAGTGCTGCCAATCTTTTCCAACACTTGGAAAAGGTATGGTTAGGTAAACCACAACAAGTACACATTTTCCAATGCATTAGTCTTCATTCTTTATTAACAACATGATCATAATCAAAATGAACATTCAAAGATCAGAAATTGTTATACCTTCCTTTGCAGTTTTTGATGTCAGCATGGTGATGAGAGCTTGCCTCAGCTTTCTCCTTGCAATGGAAATTGCCATGGGATGATGGGGATGCTTTCCCATCATTCTCTTTCATTGATAATGTTTTGGATGAATCTGACACCTTTAACACTCTCCTTTAGTGTATCTCGAGCTTGCAAATTGATGTTCGTGCACAACCTCCAAAGGTGGAGTTATGCCTTGGTTATTAACACCAAGTTCTTCTTTCTCCTCGTGCCTCATACTTGTAAAGAGTCTCATGTTTGTCCCTGTAATTGGTATCTCCAAATCTCCAATAGACATCATAATATGAGAAGATGAAATTGAAAGGAAATCAACATATTTTACCTTATCTTTTGATTTGGAAAGAACTGATGAGGGTTTCTCATCATTCGTTGTTGGTGGTTCGCTTTTTGTCTCAGCACATTCCCCAACTTCTTTCTTGGCATACCCAAGTCCTACTTGATGTGGTAATTCCTCTACTTTGATGGGATTGACAATGCCTTAGCCATTAATGCCCAAGACTTTTCCTTCATATCCCATTCTCTTACACAGTTTGGAGCCAATTCCTGTGGTATGATTTTCAAACACAAAGAAATCATCATCAAGAAACATACATGAAGATGGAGAGCTAATTTTTACCTCACATGGGTCTCGCTGCAGCTTTTCCAAGGCCTCATCCTTTGCTTGCAGCTGTCGTATAAAACTTTTTTTTTTCCTCTTTCTCTTCATGTAGGCGCATCTTCAATTCATTATTCTCTATTTGAAGATTATATTTGTTTCACTTTAGTTCTTCCATGGCCTCTTCTATGGCTTGCAACTGAAGATGCAACCACTCCTTTTCCTTTGCCTCTTTCTGTAGAGTTTCATACATGATTTCCACTTTCTTGGAAGTGTCGAGCATGGTCCATACATCGCTCTTTCATCCTCTGTCATTGTTCACACTGCAAATCACATACACATAAAGACCGCTCCAATACCACTTGATCTAGGTTTGGGTGTGAAGAAGGACCTTTCCAATACCTTTTACTTTCGTGATGTGTTAAAATTTATTTCTAAAGGAACATTAATGAATACATTTGCATGCCTAAAAGAAGACGAGTATAACAATAATCAACACATAAAACAAAAGTCGTTGATAACGAAGTTCGTCCAGGAGGGACTATGCCTCTGGGCCCCAGTGTCAAGATGGTGTAGGCCGCTGCATTAAGTGCTGTCAATAATGGTGATGTACACATAGATAATGTCTCAATCATACAAGGAAAAATTCCCTCACACAGGAGTGGCTCTAAGAGATATTCCAAAACTAGAACTGTTAATCAAAAGACTCCTATCCATATGACACAAAACATGCATGGTGAGCATCCCACCAACATGGCACAAAAGGGATGTAAAAAAAAAAGACATGCATGATGACAACAAGAGTATCCTAGCAACATAAAAAAAAGGATCTCAAAGCATATAATGAAGAGCTATGATAAAAAGTACATCATATAGAATATTTCACATAACATGAAGTAAGCAATCATGAAAACATGTAATAAACAAGATCTTGCATCAACATCAATCATGGATCTATGCAGCATAATGTAAAAGAAGAAGTACATGGACAATAACCATATACCTCACATCACGGGCCATTTGAAGAAGTGGATGTCTCACTGTTGAAGCTGCTCAGACCATATATCTCAAGGCATCGACGAAAGAAGATGGCTACTCACACAAGAATGTGGACATCTGACACATAGCTGTTCAATAAAAATCTGAAGCTTGCTGAATAGTGATTTCTTAGCATTGATTGCAAGAAGAAGAATTGATCAAAGAAGAATCATTGATCAAAAGAAGCAGAATTGATCATAAAGAGAAGAATCGATCACAAAAGAATAACTACTTTGGACTTCTCACTCTGTAGCTCTATGACTATCTGGCCCTATAGCACTCTGGCTTATCACTGCAGCTCTCCGATCTGCTATAATTTCAAGCACTGTGACTCTATGGCTATCTACGCTCTGGATTGATTAAGCTTTGTGGCTCTATGGGGTTTGAGCGTTGTGCTAGATTTCAAGCTCTTTCTGGCACGCAGGCTCTCGAGCCTCTTCCTAACAGCCTTTCCACATAGCCTCTCAAGCTTTCTGTCATACTGCTCTTGCCCACTATTAAATAACCTTCCTATGCTCCCTTTGGCTCTCTGTCACCATCGTGTGTTATAACACGTTTGGATCAAAGCCACGTTTAAAAATCAGAGGTCAATTTTGTTCAAAATATAAGACATTTGCTTAGCAGCATTGGCTGTTGTAACAAATAGCCTTCTTTCTGTTTAAAACAAAAATATACTATAAACTGATAAATCTGACCAAAATCCTTAAAAGTTGGACTTCAAAACATTTTAAATCGTCCCTACAAATCTTAACGGGTCCGCCTTTAGGCTCTTATTGCAATCGATAGTCGGCAGTTGGTATCGGCACTTGACATGGGCGCTGATCGTGTTTATTGACGCGATTCCCGAGATGCCGTTGATATTTATATTGGTGATATTACAAGTGGCGCTTTTATCAAGGTTTCCAAAAATGGCAATCATTGTTGATTGGCACCGATAAAATCAGCATGATAAAAGGTCTCGAGCAATATATTACAAGCGGCATATATTAATCGGTGATCAATACGATTGGACCTTTGGGGTTTGGGCTGAGTCCACCGCCGATGGCCCACACCTGCCCCTTAATACATTGTTTTAAACAACATATATATATATATATATATATATATATATATATATATGGTCAGACATATATGCGAGATATGTGGAGGAGGGTTCGACGGGGGTTATTGCTGCAGATCCTGATCCCATATATATATGTTTGGCATTGTGATTAGGTTGTTTAAAGGGTTCAACAGGGTTTTTTGTCGCCAATCCCAAAACCATGTGTTCGATTGTTTTATATAGTTATTTTAATAACTATATTGAATCATTTCATTATATGGTTATTTATTAACCATTTAAAAAAATGATTTTGTCTCTTATACAGGTTTAGGATACGAATGAGAGAATGCCAAGTGTCAATGGCTGATGGGCTACCATGTGGGTCCCACTTGCTTACTGGGATGCCATGTTGCACACTGTGGGCCCCATTTTCCCCTTGTCATTTCAAACTTTGAAGAGCTCTATCTTTTGCATACGAGCTCAGTTTGATGAACCATTCACACCTCCATGATTAGGATGACGAGGTCTTCGATCTAGTCTTGGTCTGAGCTTAATTCAACCACTTTGATTTTTGAGCCATCTTTGTCCTGTGTCTCTCTGGAGCCACCTAGATCAGTGTTACAATGTAAATGTTGATGAGGATGATGAGGACCCACAATTATTAATATTCCAGAAACAGAAGGCTATTGCGATATTTGAGGACCATCAATTGAGGATCCTGACATCACCATGTCGCTAAAAACAAAGCAAGTAAACATTGGAATGGAGGTGGAGCCGAAGTACGCAATGCTTGGGCATTATTGGGACGATTCGACGGTGGATAAGGTCGTTGAGTTACTCCACGAATACGAAGACTTGTTCCTAACCAAAATTACGGACTTAAAAGGGATCATTGGTGACTTAGGGATGATGAAGATCACCCTAAAACTCAACGCGAAGCTAGTTAAGAAACGAGCTTACCACTTGAATCCGCTATATAAAGAAAAGGTCTGCAACAAATTAGACAAAATGCTTGTAGCCGAAATTATTGAGCTAGTGGAAGAATTTGATTGGGTGAGTCCCATGGTAGTACAGGAGAAAAAGCAGAAGGGCGAAATAAGAATATGCGTGGACCTCAGGAAGTTGAACGACGCCTGTGTACATGATCCATTCCCGACACCCTTCACAGATGAAGTACTGGAGAATGTTGGTGGTCAGGAAGCATACTCATTCATGGATGGGTTCTCAGGGTACCATCAGATAAAGATCACTCTAGAAGATAGGAGCAAAACAACCTTCGCAATAGAATGGGGCTGCTTTCAATACACCGTTATTCTATTTGGACTGAAGAACATGCCAACCATCTTTCTGCACATTGTTGTGGTTGTGTTCAAAGAATACATCCACGAGTTCTTGGAGGTCTATTCGGATAATTGCACTGTCTTTGGATTAGTTAAGCACCATGTAACAAGTTTACACTTGATGCTAGATACTTGCTGCTAACACCAGATTGTGCTGAACCTTAAGAAGTGCACATTCCTCGTTCCCTTTGGAAACCTGCTAGGAAATGTGGTCTACAAACAAGGATTGATGGTGGACCCTATGAAGATTGCCGTTATTCTAAATTTGGAAGCTCTACGAACTGTTAAACAACTGCACACTACTTTGGGACACATCGGATACTATAGGAAGTTCATCAAAAGTTATGCCCAAATAACAACACCGATGGAAAAGCTATTGAAAAAGAATGTTACATATTGTTGGAATGATGATTGCATGAAGAGTTTGGATGACTTGAAGGGGAAATTGGCCTCTGCTCCAATCCCGGTCTTCCCAAAATGGGATGTGTAATTTCATGTCCATGTTGATGCATCCTCTATTGCACTGGGAGCAGTACAAACAAAGGAGGTTGCGAAGGGTGTGGATCACCCGATCATGTTTGCAAGTCAAAGATTATCCAAATCATAAAAGAACTATTCCACCACCAAGAGCGAGGGGTTAGTGATGGTGTACGCACTCCAAAAATACTGACACTATTTACTCAGAGGACATTTCAAGATTGATACTGATCATTTCGCTTTGAAATACCTGGTGAATAAACTTGTGTTGGTGGGGCGCATTTGCAGATGGCTCTTACTGTTCCAAGAATATGATTTTGAGGTCATAATCAAGTTGGGACGCATAAACGTAGGATTAGATCACTTGTCACGAATTGAGATGGGCGAGGAACCCACAAATTTGGAGGAGGGACTACTTGATGCACAGCTCTTTGCAGTGTGTGTTGCAGACGAATACTTCAAAGATATAATCCATTTTATGAGAACAGGGACTACACCAAAGGAATACTCAGTCCAACAGAAAAAAGGAATTAGCGGTTTGCGCGACGAACTTTTCTGTCATTGCGAGGCACCTATACAAATAAGCAATGATGAGATATTGCGAAGATACGTACTTGAATTTGAATGAGGTCAGATCCTTGCGGAAGCACATGGGAGTGCTGCAGGAGGGCACTATGCAGGACACATGATTGCACAAAAGATTCTTCGCGTAGGGTTACGGTGGCCAACCCTGCACCAGGATTCAAAAGCATACTATAAGGCTTGCGATATATGTCAAAGGAATAGAAAACCATCATGGAGGGATGAGATGCCATAAAATCCACAAATGACACTACAAATATTTTAAAAATGGGAAATCAAATTTGTGGCACCGATCAAACCTCAGGGAAAGATGGGCACATGCTACATCATCACCGCGACGGAGTACCTAACATGATGGGTGGAAGTGTAGCTGGTCAAAGACTGCACAACCACTACAGCTATGAAGTTTTTGTTCAAAAATGTGTTGACTCGATTTAGTTGTTCAAAAATATTAATGAGTGATTGTGGAATACATTTCTTGAATGAAACCATTAGTGCGCTCACAAAAGAGTTCCAGGTGTATCATCAGAAAAGTACACCATACCACCCACACGCTAATGGGACAGTAGAGGCATTCAACAAAATACTGGAGACTGCACTGACCAAAGTGTGTAACACACATTGAAATGACTAGGACCTACGCGTACCTACTGTACTATGGGCTTACAAGACAACGTGCAAGAAATTGATGGGGAAGACACCTTTCTGGTTAGTTTATGGCACGAAAGCTTCCATGGTGATGGAACACATTGTACCTAGTCTGCGAATAATAGTGATCACAAGCATGACGAACCACGATACTCTGGAAGAAAGGCTCGTGCAATTAGAAGAACTCGAGGAAGAATGGTTTGTGGCTGGATTTTATTAGCAGGTACAAAAGCAACATGAAAGGCCTAGCACAACTGCCATATCAAGTTGCACACCTTCAAGGTAAATGACTTAGTGCTATTGTATGACAGTAAGTTTGAAAAATTTATGGGAAAATTAAGAATGCAATTACTGGGAACATACATGGTTAAGGAGGTCATAGATAGAGGTGCAGTCCAACTAGTCAAACTAAATGGAGAACCCTTCCTAGGCAAAGTAAACGACAATCACTTGAAGCCCTACACAAGTGGGCTGACTATCTGACTAACTAGCCAAAGCATAGTATTCGTAACCCGAGGAGCTGGTCATGGGCGCGGGACTATAAACATACGCAACCGATGCTGGTACAGAGGTAAGGACACAATTCAGACACAAAGAGTTCAGAAGTAAGAGTGCAGTAGGTTCAGTAGGCAGCAACACAGTGCATTGCAGACATTCAGGCCGTTTACAACTAGTTGGAGCGACTCCGCGCTGACATAGTGACTCGAGGGCGAGTCAAGATGTTTGTGTTGGGGGCATGTTGGGCATCGAATCCCTCCACAGCATGTTTTGGGGCTCAAAGCCCAAGTTTTGGTCAAATAATGTTGTAAGACTCTGCGAATTGTGGGTGCAGAGCGCCAAATGTATGTTGAGTCATAGGATTGTCCACCCTAAGTTTTGTAATGTAATGTCAGCCTACCCATGGTCCACGGACCATGAGATTGTATCAATAGAGCGAGGCTCTAAGTTGTAAGAAAAGAAAGGAGAGAGATGAAAATGAATGGAGTCTAGAAGATAGCAAGCATAGAGAAAAGGTCTAAGTGTCTTGGGTCATAGTAGTAGGAAGAGGCTCTACAGCTAAGTGTGTAGAGGCCTAGTAGAGTCCGCAGCTAAGTGCACAGACCCCTGTAGCTGAGTGCGCAGGGCGAAGTTGAGTATGTAATCAAGGAAGAATAATAATAAGAGAATTTTGATTCCAAATCTTGTATATCTATTTTTGTGCTACTTACTATTTAAATATATTGTTTTCTTTATTGCACGTACTTATATGAATATTGAACACTGTTAAAAATAACTAGACACATACTGATGAGCTAAGGAATTAAAAATTATTGGGTTAGTAGTAAGGAATTGGGTCATAACACAGATCACGCTTCAAGTAGGGTTGCGCGAAGGCACCATTGCAGGCTGATAGATGTGCGTAGTGACATGCACAGGGAAAATTTACAGATCATTGAAAATCATCAGACATCTCTAGGGTGCAAAAACCTGGTTCTAGCACCCTCCCATAATACCTTGGGTGAGACCTCAGTTTGCGCTCTGCGGACTGTTGCTGGAAGGGCCAGTATTACTGAGATTTGTTTGGCTAATCACCTCTGAACCTGGGTCAGGTCCCTATAAGCCAACACACACTTACATCTTCATTAGCGCAATTTTCTTGAAATGGGGGCCTAATTTGTTGATCTGGGCCTCTTTGTTCTCTTTGCTTGATTTATGTAGTGTTTCTTCTGGAATTTGGATTTCAGTTCTGGGGAACAGGTTGGTTTTCCCTAGGGACACTTCTATCGTTCAAACTTATTCTCTCCATCATTCTTTTCATGGTCCTCACTAAGGAATCAATCTTAGCATCTGCTGCAAATGTTGAAGCTTCTTCTCTTATTGTCACCCTTCTTTCAATTTTCATCCTAGCTCTTTTTGCTTGTAAATTTGCTTCTACACTCACGACATCTCTTTGCATTGCTTCTAATGTTGGAGAATTCCTTTCCCTAAGCTGGTCGGGAATATATGTATCAAATCCATTTGGGAATTTTATCAAGGCTAAATCTTGTGGTGGTTTAATATTTACAGGAATTTCATTATAGGTATTATTGAATCTAGCACAGTAGTCTTGAACACTTTCACCTACTTCCCTCTTAATATTTTCATATTTTGATAAAATTTGCAGAGGGTTATTTTTGACTTCCCATCTATTAAGAAAGTTTTGGTGGAATGCAGGGAGATCATTTATACTATTTATAGGCAAAGATTTAAACCATTTTCTAACTTATCCTCCTAAGCTTTGAGAAAACATTCTGAGCTTGACACTTTCTTCGTCTACCTCTTGTAGGTCAAAACAATCATTCATTTTATCCACATGTTGTTCGGCTGTTAAAGGATCTGTCCCATCAAATAGTTTGATTTTGGATTGATAGTCTTGTGGCATATTGGCCAATCGTGCTAGCAACACCGAGGGAGCATACCTGGCTGCGATGATTTGTGGTGGTGGAGGACTACTTGAAGGAAGCTGAACAGTAGATGAGGTTGGATTAGCATTAGGTGGAAATGTTAGTAAAGGAATTTTAGTAACCTTGTGTGGAAGGATAAAATAATGGGTGGGAATTATGGAGGCAATAAGACTTGGTGACTGAATATGTGTATACTGAGATGTGATGGAAGAAGCTGCTATGTTTAAGGCAATTCATTCTACTAAGTGTTGAAGGTAAGCATCATCAATTTTTTAGGTGAGACATGTTACTAAATCTTGAAGAGTATAAAAATGTTGTAAGAGCTGAAGATCTGATTCAATTTGTGAAGAAAGTTCTCTCACTGGGCTCTTTGGTAAAATTGATGGATCAAAGATAATATGATCTTTCCAATTATCTGATCTAGTCCTAAATAAGCCTTGTTCAAAATGTAAATCAAAATGGATATCTTGAAAAGTAACAAAGTTTTCAGGGAGTGAGTTGGCTCTGTGAAGGAATCTTTTGCTTGTCTGAGTTTCAATTCTAGGAGTTTTTCTTAAGATATTTTCTAGATTGTCCACTATGGTAGGAGGATTTGGATCTGGGTGGGATCTAGTAGAGATTCTTTTGGGAGCCAGTGTTCATATTTAAAACATCGACAAACTGAATAGATATAGGAGTAGAAAGGAAACCAATCTCAGGAATAATCCTATCATACAAATATTTTGACTGGGTACTTTGAATTCGAATGAAATGACAAATTTTCAATAGTTCCCTAGTATGGTCACCACTATGTCATCGCTATATGATTTTTAAGATTGGTAGGAAAAATATCATAAAGGACACATCAAACCACTTTGGAGTCTAGGATCTAGCCATCCTCAGCTCAGAGAGGTGATCCAGATTTAAACATGAATGCAAGAAAGTACAAAAATAACCATAAATGCAGAGATGCAGTGGAAATAATACTTCATTTCATTAATGTAACATACTGAAATATGCTTACAAACAGAAATGGAAATAAACCAGCTAGGGAGATGGTAGCTTTATCTCTGAGAAGAGATGTGGCGGCTACATGCCTCTAAACTGTGTTACAATGAGGTTCAAAGGCCTATTTATTGTTGAGAAACAATGGAACACCCTCAACATCCAAAAACATAACCCTAGAAGATGAAATGCCAAACTATGGGCCCTTTTTGGGTAAATTGGTACATCAACTTCCCGGGGTTGTAACTTTGGCATACAATCTCCATTTGACGCGTACAATAGCTTGTTAGAAAGATCTATTCGGGAACAATAACTTCGCAAAGAAAAAAATTGGTCCATGGACCCATTTTGCTCTCATATTTCCCAAAAAACTTCGTTTAGGGCCTTAAAATGACTCTAAAATTTCAGGACTCGAAAAACTGCTAAAAATGATAAATTGTGCTACAATTACGGAAACTAAAAAACTAAAAGAGACAGTTGTTGGGGTCCAAGTGGGATAGGTGGGTGGCCACCAACATCCACCTGGATCATCCTCCCCCCTTAGGAAGCAATGGTCCCCATTGCGTTTAGTTCCTCCATCTGCTGAACTTGGTCCCTGGTGAGCTGTTGTGCAATCTCGGATGTGTCTAGTAATGGTGGGAAGCATGGTCGAGGGCAGTACACATTAAACACTTGGTGCAAACGAAGAAATGGAGGAATGCTGTGCTCCAAAGCATTGTTTCCCACAACCTTGGTAATGCTGTAAGGACCATGCTAGAGTGGTCTGAGCTTTTGATGGGCTCTTGTAAGGCGTTCTTTCTGCATATGTAAGAAAACTTTGTCGCCCACCTGAAACTTGTGTGGTGCCCCTATGGGTGAGGAGAAGTTGTTCCTATGTTCTTTCATGACTATATCCCTATGCTACTACTGTTATGTGGAGGAACTCTTCACATGGGTCATGGATGTGGCGACGATCTTCCCTTGACTTTGGGAGCAAACTAGACATAAAATGAATTTCCTAGTCTGGGAGATGAACTTGCTGCATTTCTTAGCAGTGCTCAAAGAGGTGGCGGTAGGTGGGGCTACCTCCAACATCCTGTATAATTAATTACCTAAAGTAATAATAATAACACAAGGCCTTGACTCATACACATCATATGACCTCCACAAGTATGGCTAGCCAAATAGTACATCACAAACATCCAGAGGTGCAACATCACACAATACCTCGTCTGTGAAGGGTTTGATGTTGTAGAGAAGGCGAAACTTCGGGCAAACTCGGAGATCTCATCCTTGGTGAAACCACCCGGTACTATATGGTTACAAGTGTGGTGTAGTCAGTAGACCCAATTGCTTCATGACCTCTGTTGAAATGAGGTTCTTTTGGCTGCCACTATCGACATTGTAGCGAGGAACCCTTCACCCACATTTGTGAGTGAAAACGATACTCCCCCTCCTTTGGATCTTTGAGCTCATTGTTCTGGATCTTGGTGGTGGCAACGGTCGCGTTGGGCTCCACGTCAATGATCTGCTTCCCTTTTCCATTCCCATCATTGGGTTTTGACTCAGGGTCGAAATATGTATCTAATTCAGAAGCCTTCAACTTGGCCACCAATGACTTCTTGGTCTGACACTCACTTGTGTTGTGAGTGGGGTTCTTATGGAACTCACACCACTTTCCTATGTCCTTCTTTGACTTCGTGGTGTTACTCTTTTCTTACGGCTTCGACGGGTTGTCTTGGGTTGCCCCATCTTGGCTTTGTCCTTGGTTTTGTGATTTGGGGAAGTCTTTTCCTTGCTTTAGATTCATAGATCCAAAGTCTCAATTCTTCTGTTTAAACTTTTGATTGATTTTGACAACACATCAGTACGCCGTGCCGAGCAAGGAGATGTTCAAGAACTCCATCTCTTCCTAGATGTACCTGTGTAGGCAGCCACGATATTTGAGTACCAAATGCAGCTCAGAATCCTTGATACCCAACTGTGTGCGAAGGGTATCAAAAAGTTTGTGAACTTTGGCACATCTTGGTCCCTTCCTTGCCGCAGCATGGTCCAATTTATGTATTTTTCCTCATAACTTTTGACAGGGTAGTACTGCTCCTTGATGGTGTTAGAGTCCTATAGTGATAGGATTTATAATTTTGAACTGGCTGAGAGTAACTCTTGTAATATTGTACATACCTTTGATTTCTGCAAATGTTTTCCATATCAAAAATTAAAAAATGTAAAGAGGGTGTTGTTGGGTTGTGTTATATTATTTCCACATAGTTAACAGGGGGTTTGAGGGGTACTCGTAACCCCACTTTATGGGGTCCAGGGCAGCGCCCCAGAAAAATTTTGGTTTTGGACCCTATGTTAGGTTGGGCGGACCCACCTACGGTTTTGTGCATGATTTTTGCACATGTTTTTTGGACGCGATGGTTTTTGGTCCATGGTTTTGGACGTGATGTTTTTCGGTCCATGGTATTGGATGCTTCGGCATGTATAAATATGTATTGTAACATTGAAAGGAACATAATGAAAAATCAAGCTGGTAAGTCCCGGTCTAGGGATCCAGTGGGAAATCCCTGTGTATATTGTTTAGCTCTCGCATTTTTTATTTTTCTAT
Organism: Pinus taeda; assembly: GCA_000404065.3. Taxonomy (NCBI): domain Eukaryota; kingdom Viridiplantae; phylum Streptophyta; class Pinopsida; order Pinales; family Pinaceae; genus Pinus; species Pinus taeda. The sequence goes on along the minus strand of APFE031484874.1, from coordinate 2,442 downwards.
GATTAGAATTCATATGCAGGTAATTCTGTACGGGATTTAAAAACCTACATTTGGTATAGAGCTATTTTGGCTTCAAAAGGGACGCCTTTGTTGCTGAGGGGTTTCGCTCGGGCCTATGGTAGACCCTGTTCAGTGGGAGATCTGCGAGATCGATTCTGGTGGTGAAAGAAGATGGCAAGCAGCAGAAAGATAGAGATTGAGAAGTTCAATGGTCAGAGTTTTGAGTTGTGGAAACTCAAGATGGAGGATCTGTTGGTGGATAAAGATCAGTGGATCACGGTAGATCCGGGAACTAAACCAACGAGAGTGACCAATGAAGAATGGAAGAAGTTGGATCAGAAGGCAAAGAGCACAATACGATTATGTGTCTCAGATTCAGTATTGCTGAATGTATCAGGGGAAACTACGACGAAGGCTCTGTGGGACAAGTTAGGGACTTTGTACCAATCTAAGTCTCTGGAGAATAAACTCTTCCTGCAAAAAAAATATGTATAACCTGAGGATGAAAGATGGAGACTCGGTGACAGAGCATCTGAATGCGTTTAATACTGTGGTAAGTCAGTTATTATCTGTTGATATTAAAATTTCAGATGAAGATAAGTGCATCAGTTTGTTGTGTTCTCTACCAGACTCGTGGGATAGTCTGGTTATTGCAATAGGTAGCAATGCAACTGCTTTGCAGTTTGATGAAATAGTCTCAGCCTTGCTGACGAAGGAGATGAGACGGAAAAATATGGACAACCGGAATGGTGATGCCTTGTCTATATAAGGAAGGTCCCAGAACAGAAACAAAAATAAGTCATCGAGTGGGAGATCTAAATCTAGAGGGAGATCTAAATCTCCAGGAAAACCTACAAAGGTGGTGTGCTGGAAATGCGGAAAGGAAGGGCACTTCAGAAGGGAGTGTAAATCTAAAGCTCCTGAAAAGGAAAGGGATCTGATGATGCTCCTTCTGCAGAGGAGAAAACCACCTCAGATGAAGGTGGGGATGTGTACTTGGCTTCTTCAAGTACACATGTAATCATGAGGCATGGTTGATTGACTCAGGTGCATCCTTTCACTTCACTCCCCATAGAGAGTGGTTCTGCGAGTATGAGAAATATGATGGTGGTGATGTCTTCTTAGAAGATGATAGGAGGCTAGAATCATTGGTCGCGGAAAAGTAAAGTTGAAGTTGCAAGGTGGAAGGGTTAGAACCCTTCCGAGTGTTCTGCATATTCCTACGTTGGCCAGAAATCTGATTTCTGTAAGCAAGTTGGATGATGCAGGTGTAAAGACAGTGTTCGAGAAGGATACCTGCAAGATGGTTTGAGGAGCACTAGTATTGATGCGGGGAGTTCGGATTGAACTCTGTACAAGCTGCAAGGTAGCACTGTTGTTGACGGGTGCAATAGTTCTATGGTTCGTGAAAATGGAGCAGAAAATCTAGTGGTCTTTGGAGAGAAGACCATGTTGTTGCATCAAAGGCTTGGACATATTGGAGAGAAGGGCCTTCGAATACTTCATGGTAAAGGTATGGTAGAAGGTATGAGTAATAGCTCTCTGGATTTTGATTTCTGTGCAAATTGTGTATATGGGAAGCAGAATCGGGTGAGTTTCCCCTCTGGTGGTAAGAGGACGAAACATATATTAGAGCTTGTGCACAGTGATGTGTTTGGACCTGTGAAGGTTCCATCACTGGGTAAGTCTGTGTACTATGTATCATTTATAGATGACTTCTCAAGGAATACATGGATATATTTCCTTAAGAAGAAATCTGAGTCTTTGACAGGTTTAAAGAATTTAAGGATCTGGTGGAAAATCAGATAGAGAAGAAGATAAAGGTACTGAGGACAGATAATGGTGGAGAATTCTGCAACAAGGAAATTGAAGAATTTTGTAAGAAGTGTGGTATAGCATGGCAGAAGACTACTCCATATACACCTCAGCAAAATGGAGTCGCAGAAAGAATGAAGAAGACGTTGATGGAAAGGGCAAGATGCATGCTCAGTGGTGCCAGGTTAGGACAGGAATTCTGGGCAGAGGCGGTGGATACTGCCTGTTACTTGGTCAACAGGTCACCTTCATCAGCGTTGGAGGATAACACTCCACAAGAAGTATGGACTGGTAAGAAACCCTCTCTTTCACATCTGAGGGTATTTGGATGTGATGCATATGTACATGTTCCAAAGGAGAAACGAACCAAGTTGGATAGTAAATCTGAAAAGTGCATCTTTATTGGGTATAAGGATGGTTTAAAGGGTTATAAGCTTTGGAATCCAGTCACATGGCAGGTTGTGTACAGTCGAGATGTGGTGTTTAGAGAGGTGAAAGATGTTATTAAACATGAATTCCAACCAAAGGAACCTGTGAAAATAGAGTTTGAACTAAAGAAGGAAGAATCAGACTCTGTAGCAGAGGAGGAATCAGAAGATGAAGAGCCACAAACTCCGGTTGTGAGAA